>JBBGZY010000208.1:482500-650000 GCA_037952925.1 Lithobates clamitans | reverse complement strand
CTGCGGAAGGATCCTCGTATCGAGGTATCAAGGGGAGCGATGATTACTGGCTGGCAACCCTCCTTGATCCACGTTACAAGGCTAAGTTTGCGGACCTTATCTTGCCATCGCAGAGGGAGCAGAGGATGAAACATCTTCGGGAGGCCTTGCAGAAAGGTTTGTGCAATGCGTTTCCAGAGCCTGGGAGGTTACAATTTCCAGGTCCTCCTGGACAACCTCCTGCAATGTCGGATCCAAATCACATCAATTAAGATAAGAAACCAACTTGGAGGAAACTTCCATTAAAGTCTATGGGCACAAATCGGATAGAAGTCACCTTGAAGTAGTACAGGAACCTTTTCTAAAGTCGGAGTGACTTCAGTAGTGCTAATTAAGACAGCTCTCATTGACTAAAATTTGATTTCACATGTCACGCGACTTGGAGTCTCACAAGTCGGATCCCAAGTTGCGGCAGTGTGAAACGAGCCTTATACCCAGTTGTGATGTGACGCTACTCGTACTGCAAGACCTTGCTCGTTTATCATGTTAAAATTTATTGAAAAAAAGTTAGCTTGTCTTGTAAAAGACAGACCAAGGTACTCGCAATCCAAGGTTTTACTGTACAGCGAGTGAGTGTTATCACCCTAGAGCAGGAAGTGTGTTACTATCAGGATCAGTATCACAAGGTGAAAATAAGTGCAAAAAAACAAATGCAAGTAGATAAAATCTTGTGAGCTGCCACACTCCTACCCTAAAATCAAAAACTAAAGAAATATAAAATGAAATAAAATAAAAAAATAAAAATGTAAAAAATAAATAAATTTGAAAATAAAATAAAGATAAAAATAAAACTAGAAATAAAAATGAATATAAAAATAAATATAAAACTAAAAATAAACAGCTGCCAACACTACCCACACTTCCGAAATGTGACAAACTAATATGTGTGGCGCTAAAAATAAATGACATAAATAAAATATAAATTAGATAACTATTAAACTAACTAACTAAATGCATATATCCTATAATATAAAGGTAATAAAGTCAAACATAAAATCTAATTAAAGTGCACGTGTGATGCACACAAATCCTCAATAATATTAAAAGTCCATTATAAAAAAATAAACATAGAACGTGATGGTAATATCTTCATGCAATGTCCAAAAAAATATATAGGGAAAATGCACGTGCTCCGTGTATTGCACAAAAATCCTTAATATTTCAACAGTCCAAACATAAACTGTTATGGTGATATCTTCATGCGATGTGCACCCCCCCCCCCCCCCCCACCCCAGGTGTATTCTCACCTTAAGGGTTTTTTTTTTAAAAAGCCTCTGATAAATAATATTATGAGCTTGGGAAGATCCCCCTATGGTTCCTCTTTCATGTGGTGGCTAGTTATGGCTTAAATGCTGATACAAAGGTATTCCCAGAGGAAGTCACGAGATTGTGACAAAACCAGTAGGAAGAGCTTGATCGGCTGACGAGAAAGGAAATGAGGAGTCTTTTGTACTACAGGCTTAGGACGGGACGAACGCTGGGAACCGTGGCTGCAGATTCAGTCTCCATGTCAGGGGATGTTATACACAACATCCAATGCAGGTGATCAGATCGCTGGGCTGCACCAAGGAATCAGGGACAAACGAGTAAATGAAAAAGAAGGTATGTTTATTGTTAATGATAAGACACACGTGAAAACAAGACAGCAACCAAAAACAAGTAAATGGTGAAAACACAGCAAACCCCCAAACCCACCTAACTATCTATCTAACTAATATAATACACTAGCAAGGAAACCAACATGAAATAAAAAATAAGGCATGAGCCAAAGCGACAAGGGAACAGAAACCAGGAATAATGAAGCAGACCAAGGAGCAGGGAACAGGAAACAGGGTTCAAGGTCAGGATACACAAACGGGGTTCAGGAACAAACAGGAACAGGCTGGAACAAGAGCAGGTACTGGCAGGGACAAGGGCTTAGCAGAGGAATTCTGAAGCACTGAGGTTAGTTCAGGGCGGGTTTATATAGTCCAGCAAAACCATGACAGGTGTGCTTGATGACAATTCTGCAGTCCAGGCAGGGAGACCCCCGCTGGTGGCCACTGGAATTACACCCTTTTGGTGCTGAATGTAATAGTACCACCAGCAGGAGAAACCGGAGATGACACCGTTCCTGACACTCCAGGTGACATTATCACCCCCCTTTCTGTCCTTAAGCATATCAAGGCATGTTTTTAGTGTGCTGAATGTGAGTGTACACCTATGTGGGATTTTAAGTTGAAATAAACCTGTTTTAGGCTGGGTTCACACTGGTCCGACAAACGCTCCGACATTGGGAGCTCATGTCGCATGACGTGTGAAATGTAATGTTTCCCTATGGGAGCCGTCCTAACTGGTCCGACACAAGTCGTTCCGACTTTAGAAATGCTCCCTGTACTACTTTGGTCCGACTTTGATCCTACTTCAGCCTATTGACTATCATTGAAGTCGGATCAAAGTCGGATTGCCGTCTTGCATGATCCGACTTCGGCACGCGACTTGTGCTCAGATGATCTTGAGGGGGAACTCCGCGCCAAATTTTAAATAAAAATCCGGCATGGGTTCCCCCTCCAAGAGCATACCAGGCCCTTGGGTCTGGTATGGACCTTGAGGGGAACCCCCTACGCCGAAAAAGCGGCGTGGGGGGTCCCCCCAATCCATACCAGACCCTTATCCAAGCACGCAGCTCGGCCGGACAGGAATGGGGGTGGGAACGAGCGAGCGCCCCCCCCTCCTGAACCGTACCAGGCCGCATGCCCTCAACATGGGGGGGTTGGTGCCTTGGGGGAGGGGGCGCACTGCGCCCCCCCCCCACCCCAAAGCACCTTGTCCCCATGTTGATGAGGACAAGGGCCTCTTCCCGACAACCCTGGCCGTTGGTTGTCGGGGTCTGCGGGCGGGGGGCTTATCGGAATCCGGGAGCCCCCTTTAATAAGGGGGCCCCCAGATCCCGCCCCCCACCCTATGTGAATGAGTATGGGGTACATCGAACCCCTACCCATTCACCTAGGGAAAAAGTGTCAATTTAAAAAAAAACACTACACAGATTTTTAAAGTAATTTATTAGACAGCTCCGGGGGTCTTCTTCCGACTTCGGGGGTCTCTCCGGTTCTTCTCCGCGCTCTCCGGGTCTTCTGCCGGGCTCCTCCGCTCTCTTCTGCTCTTTTGCTGCTCTTTTGCTAAAGCCGAGGAGCCCGGTCTGCTGCCTTCTTCTCTTCGGGGGTCTCTCCGGTTCTTCTCCGCGCTCTCCGGATCTTCTGCCGGGCTCCTCCGCTATTTTCTGCTCTTTTGCTATAGCGAAGGAGCCCGGACTTCAATCTTCTGCCTTCTTCTCCTGATGTTGACACGACGCTCTCTGGGGCTGGAATGCACTCTGAGCGCTCCGCTCTGACTTATATAGGTGGTGACCACGCCCCCTTATGCCGTTACAGTCCCTGGGCATGCTGGGACTGTGACGTTTTAGGGGGCGTGGTCATCACCCGATGACCATGCCCCCTTATGTCGTCATAGTCCCAGCATGCCCAGGGACTGTGACGGCATAAGGGGGCGGGGTCACCGCCTATATAAGTCAGAGCAGAGCGCACAGAGAGCATTCCAGCCGGGGAGAGCGTCGTGTCAACATCGGAAGAAGAGATGAAGAGAAGTAGCGGCGAGACAGCGGCGACAAGACAGCGGCAGCAGACCGGGCCCCTCGCTGGCAATAGAGCTGGAAGAAGATAGCGGCGGGGCCCGGGAGAAGAGGCGGAACACCGGGAGAAGTCGGAAGAAGATACCGGAGCTGCCCAATAAATTAATTTTGAAACCTGTGTACTGTGTTTTTTTTTTAATTGAAATTTCCCTAGGTGAATGGGTAGGGGTACCATGTACCCCATACTCATTTACATAAGGTGGGGGGCCGGGATCTGGGGGCCCCCTTATTAAAGGGGGCTCCTGGATTCCGATAAGCCCTCTGCCCGCAGACCCCGACAACCAACGGCCAGGGTTGTCGGGAAGAGGCCCTTGTCCTCATCAACATGGGGACAAGGTGCTTTGGGGTGGGGGGCCGCAGCGCGCCCCCTCCCCCAAGGCACCAACCCCCCCATGTTGAGGGCATGCGGCCTGGTACGGTTCAGGAGGGGGGGGCGCTCGCTCGTCTCCACCCCATTCCTGTTCGGCCGGGCTGCGTGCTCGGATAAGGGTCTGGTATGGATTGGGGGCGACCCCCCACGCCGTTTTTTTGGCGTAGGGGGTTCCCCTTAAGGTTCATACCAGACCCAAGGGCCTGGTATGCTCTTGGAGGGGGAACCCATGCCGGATTTTTATTTAAAATTTGGCACGGAGTTCCCCCTAAAGATTCATACCAAACACAATGCCGAGCATTGGCGGGGATCCAAGTCGGATCCCCGTTCATTGAAAGTCGGACACATGCCGGCTTCATGTCGCAGGGCAAAGTCGGATCCAAAGTAGGACGGCTGTCGTGTCGCACCAGTGTGAACCCAGCCTTAAAACGTTATCACACCATTGCAAATCTCTATTGTCTTTCACATGTGTTATATATGAGGAGATAGGCAGGAGGAAACAAGGGCTTGTGATCAGGAGGAAGCAGTAACCTTTGTATCAGCATTTAAGCCATAACTAGCCACCACATTAAAGAGGAACCATAGGATGATCTTCCCAAGCTTCCCAAGGGGGGGTGTGCACATCGCATGAAGATATCACCATCACGGTTTATGTTTGGACTATTGAAATATTAATGATTTTTGTGCAATACACGGAGCATGTGCACTTTCCCCATATGTATTTTTGAACATTGCATGAAGATATTACCATTGCGTTCTATGTTTATGTTTTTATAATGGACTTTTCATATTATTGAGGATTTGTGTGCATCACACGGAGCACGTGCACTTTAATTATATTTTATGTTAGTCTTTATTACCTTTACATTATAGGATATATGCATTTAGTTATTAGTTTAATAGTTATCTAATTTATATTTTATTTACGGTATTTCATTTATTTTTAGTGCCACACATTTGGTATATCAAAAAAACAAATGCATTCGCCACATCTAAGGTCTAGTGAGTTGCAATATATTACATTTCTGTTTTTGGGTTTGGCTTTTGACAGTTACAGGCAACATATGATAGATACATGTATAAAGGTTGAATAGAAACATGTATAAAGGTTGAATAGAAACATGTATAAAGGTTAACCTCAGACTCTGAAATATTAAATAGATTATAGTCAATGAAAACTGTCCTCGCATACCACTGTCCCAAAGAGATTGCAACATCAATTTGAAGAAGAAAGGGGGACTTTTGAGGTACAAAACATAAGTCCAACACATCTGTTAAAATCATTTTTATTAAAAAATCTATTTTATTACAAAAATAAAAATGATATGCATATAGGAATGCCAATGTACTTATATTGATAAGGATTTAAAAGATTGATTTGATTATTATTCCTTACATGATGCACAGTGTAAAGCTGGCCATACACTGGAAAAATTGTGTCTGGTTCCTGATGAACTGGCTGAAATTTGCTCTGTGAGTGGCCCTGCCAAAGTTTGCCAGAGGAGAGGTGGATATGTACTTACCACAATACCAGCATATGTGATTGCCACAGAGATGCCTGGTTTTCTTGACATTTTAGATGTATCCCTTCTGTCTTAAATTGATATAAGGATTCACATTGTTCAGAGTATATTGCTATACACTGGATATTTATTTCCCCCTCTTGGATATTTATGTTTATTTCTGCCTTTATAGATCCAGACTATATCCTATGGGTCAGTAGGCAAAACATCTGGGACAGATTCTGTATTGACGATGTGTGATGTGTGACGATGCGTTTTTTTTGCTGACAATTTGTAGGGAAAAGGCTGGTTTCAGCACTTCAATCATCACAATACCATGGTTAATATGGTGTCAGGATAATTGAAGTGCATTATTTTTATTATGATGCAGATTGCCACATGCCACAGTCACATGCCACCAGATGCAGATTGCCACATGCCACCAGATGCAGATTGCCACAGTCACATGCCACCAGATGCAGATTGCCACAGTCACATGCCACCAGATGCAGATTGCCACATGCCACCAGATGCAAATTGCCACAGTCACTTGCCACATGCTACCAGATGCAGATTGCCACAGTCACTTGCCACATGCCACCAGATGCAGATTGCCACATGCCACCAAATGCAGCTTGCCACATGCCACCAGATGCAGATTGCCACAGTCACTTGCCACATGCCACCAGATGCAGATTGTCAGATGCCACCAGATGCAGATTGACACATGCCACCAGATGCAGATTGCCACAGTCACTTGCCACATGCCACCAGATGCAGACTGCCACAGGATGCCGATTTCCACATGCCACAGTCACATGCCACCAGATGCAGATTGCCACCAGATGTAGATTGCCACATGCCACAGTCACATGCCACCAGATGTAGATTGCCACATGCCACAGTCACATGCCACCAGATGCAGATTGTCACATGCCACCAGATGCAGACTGCCACCAGATGCAGATTGCCACATGACTAAAAGTAAAGGTATATTGTTTTTTTTAAAACAATAAACATGTTGTACTTACCTGCTCTGTGCAGTGGTTTTGCACAGAGCAACTCTGATCCTCTTCTTTTCAGGTCCCCTGCTGGCACGCCTGACTGCTCCCCCTTCAACAGTGCCCTCAGAGAAAGCTGCTTGCCTTGGAGGCACCGCTGCATGCTCGCTCCAGAGCTGCTGTTCTATGTGTCCATGAGCCCACGTTCACAATTTGGCCGATTTGGCAGGTGATTTGACATGTTAGAGAAGAAACACACACATCCCCGTGCTGGCGCTTGTGCACGCGATCACGTGTGGCCAACGGTGATCGTGCCCGCCAGCCATGCACATTGGGCAGCGCGAGCGCCCTCTGGTGGCCGAAAAAGATAAGGACGTACCCGTACGGGGTTTCGCCCAGGGGAGCCATTCTGCCGCAGTATATCTGCGTGAGCTGGTCGGGAACCGGTTAATCAGTTGGCATCATTCCATTAGAGTAAATTGGAAGCACTGCTTTGAGATTCTGGTTGGAAAATTTTCTCTGAGTATTTCAGTCGTTTAAAATTAATTATCTGGACAATCAATCTAGATGAGGGAATACATGGAAAGATAAATACGATGTATGGAAAAATAGAATAGAAAATTTGTATAAAAAAATACACATATTAAATCAATAGACACACATGTGTCCCTTCATGTACAATATCTGGTTATTACAGCAAAGAATAAAAGCTAATAAAGAAAAAAACAGAAATAAAAATAGATGTAGCACCCTAATGTTTAGGCAGGGTTGCTCCTAAAGTTAAGGTGTAGTTACCTTGGCACATTGTTAGGGATGAATTGAGTTCACCCTAAGTCTGGAATTGCTGCACTTCTCTCTTTGTCCGCTAGGTGGCCGGGTACCTGGCGACATTAGATAAGACAAGGGCAAAGCAAGGACAGATTAGGAGTATATAGGGTATCCCAGCCAATGGACAGGGTTTTTTTTAAATCCCTTGGCCTGCTGGGAGAACCTATATATTTGGGTGGAGTCAGGTGATCGTGGTTTCTGTGTC
Organism: Lithobates clamitans; assembly: GCA_037952925.1. Taxonomy (NCBI): domain Eukaryota; kingdom Metazoa; phylum Chordata; class Amphibia; order Anura; family Ranidae; genus Lithobates; species Lithobates clamitans. The sequence goes on along the minus strand of JBBGZY010000208.1, from coordinate 642,388 downwards.
ACCTGGACGGCTGTCTAGGTGGATGTGTGTTGTATTGCCCGGGCTGCTAGGCCGGAGTTTGGGCCTATCCTGGACACATCTGGCTAATGGGCTGTCTGAGGGCCTATCCAGAAGCAAGTGGGCAGCACAGGGTTGGGATTGCGGCTTGCAGTCCAACCAGTAGTGCTGGTTCTGCCAGCCAGGGAACCTGTTGTGGTCGGAGGTAGAGGGGAAGCTGTCGCAACTAGGGGACCAACCACCTTATTGCCAGGGACCACAGGGAGCAGCTGAAGCAAGTACCAGAGCAGTATTCCCACCAACCGGGGACAGGGAAGAACTGGGAAACTTCAGCAGGTGTCAAGCCAGGGACCCAGCCAGCAGAGATGACGCTTGCAGAGCAGCCTTGTGTGTCAAGCCAGGGACCGAACAGGCCAGTGGGGTGAAGCTTGAGAAGTAACTGGAGTGCCAAGCTAGGGACCCAGCAGAGAAGCGGGGGTGATGCTTGAGGAAGATACTTAAGTGAAGATTGGAAGAGCTCAAAAGGATTTAGTGGCAGTGAATCAGCAAGTCTAGTGAGAGAGACTGGGAGCTCAGTGGGTTGAGAACCTACAATAAGTGACTGTATAAGAGTAAAGAAGTTTGTTACAACTTGTGTTAAGAACTGTTCTAAGACTGTGGCCATAGGTGACAGCATTCCTACACATGCAGATGTGGTGTCTTGCTGGATGGCTGTCTACCTGTAGAAGTCTCTGAGTCTGCCAATTAACATTGCAACTACCTTAAGGGTGTCCTGGCCCTAAACCCTCTCTTCCAAAGTTCTGTTCAAGAGAAATAAAATCTCTTTGCATTCAAGAAGTGTCTGGCGCCCATGAGTTTACATTACACTATACCTACTATGCCTTTCAACCCACTCTATGGAAGGTTGTCAGCAGCTCTTGACTCTGGAAGTTCTCATTAGACTAAAGGAGGCCTGGGACCTTGCTACATTTGGCGCCCAACGTGGGGCAAAGGCGTTATCCTTGCAGCAGTCGCCCATGGCAACCAGCTACAGCTCCATCAGGATTTTGTCTGGCTCCCTGGAAAGGTGGCAAGTAACAGCTGTATTTCTCATAGACTATGTTATTGTGCATACTAACAACGTGGGGAAGAACCAACAAGTCTCATTGCTCATGGTAGAGGATCAGCCCGGTCTTTTGACACTTCCCGCCAGCGCTGTGAGGGTTAAAACAGACTCCATAATGAACTCCATTAAAGTGAGAAGAAGGCGGGCGTGAAAGTTTCCGGAGAGCATCTGGACCAATCCGTTGGCGGTGGGGGGGAGTCCCCGCTCTGCAGAGGAGGATAAGGAAATGCTGCCACGTGTCTGGTTGTGGGTTGGAGAGAAAGATGGCGCAGTTTGTAAGCGAGATGGCGGATTGGACAAAGTACGCTCCGGGTGTTGGTTTCGGTCTGAGGGATATGAAACCTGTCCTGACTGACACGGGAGTGAGGTATACACTGAAAGGTAAGCTTGCTTTGTATACGGCTGGAGGCTATTAGGCCTTGGGACTTATCTGTGAGAAATGTTCCAGTCTAGTCACGCATCTGAGGCCTTGGATCATCTGTGGACGTTGTGGAGAGCACCTGTTTGAAGTTGTCTACCCAACTCAACCTCCGCGAATACTACAGGTCGATTGGAACTGGGAGTGATATCAAGAGCCCACCGGCCATCACCAGGGTCCTGCATGAAGCTGCTACCCCTGCATCAATGACCAGCCCAGGACCCAGCGCATCGGTTGCTCCTCGAAGCCGCAGTCAGGCCCTACTGTTTGCCTTAATGTGTGAGCCACCAGGGAAAAGAGTACCGGAGCCGGGTAAGCCTGCAAGGAGTGAAAGCAGTGTGCCTGTAGGGGAGGTCATGCCTGTGGCCATCAAGGGGGATAACGCAGTTGTGCCAGTGAAGGCAAGCACCAAGCGTAATTATATCCCGGCTGAAGAGTGTTCTACCTTAACAGATTCAGACATTCCGTTCGATGGGTTATCAAACTGCTTTCGGATACTTTATCTTGTACTGGGAAGTGGAGTGAAAGTGATGAAGAGCCAATGAGTGATGTGCAGGAAGATGAAGTTCCCTCTACTACTACCGCTAATGTGAAAATTAAGCTATCGGCCAGTGCAGCTCCGCTGATCAGCATTACCAGGTCCTTTGAGGAGGATTGTTATGCTCCACAGGTCCCCAAAGTTTGACCTCTCAATCAAGTGAATTTAAATATGCCTTATTATAAGCCAGATGTTGTTGCTGGGTGCTCGGCTCCAGATGCACGGGTCCTACCCGGGTATGGAGACCCTAAGACCCTACCTCAGCTGTCCAAAGTACAGTGGATCATTATAAAGAAGGTGGCTGATTAGTATGGGTACCTTACATACCATCTGGAGGAGTAAGTTTTGAATAAAGAAACCCAGCGGGTGGATGAAACTGCGCAGTTTCCTCCGGATCCCTCTCCAGATAGGTTTTCTAAAACTGTCACCCAAGGTGGCAGGAAAATATACTTCTATGCTACACACCTGGGGCTACGGCCGTAAGATTAATCCGGACAGCATAATCCTCCATCGGCTAGAAAAGAAGGACGCTAAATACTATATTGTCACCGTAAATGCCAAAGGAGAAGATGTAACCCTGCCAGATCCCAGGTGAAATGTGATGGACTGTGACACGTCATGGACACTGGGGAGTTAGGTAGGATGAGCTGTGGCAAAGGGGCAAATCCTTACAACCATGTGGATAATGGACTAAATTCATGCATCAGGACTGTTCTCTTGATATAAGAGTATAAAAAAAAAAAAAAGGTTTTTTTGATTAGTTAAAAAGGGGGTGGCATTCTCAGCTGAGAATGGGGACAACTTTCATTATGTATAGGATATAACTGCATTATAGGGTGTACTTATACTGCTATGCTGTTCTCAGATGGGGACAATTCCAAACCACTTAATCATGTATGTACATATTGCACCATGTTATTATAGGATAGGATGCATTTGCATTGTTGTTTATTTCTCTTTCAGGTGTTGCTGCATCAGTATGTCTCCCTTGGACAAGGAAAGACATGGATTCAACCTGACGACAACACTAATCCTTTATACTTCTTATCACTGTATATATTAGATATATAGCTAGGAAGTAAGGTTATTGCTTATGTTTGCCTGTAAATATTTGGGTGGTATGCCACCTTCAAGATTGTACATAATAGCTCTTAGCTCTGGAGGTTCTCATTAGACTAAAGGAGGCCTGAGACCTTGCTACATAAAAACAAAAAATGAAACAATATGAAAGTGTATATGAGGTATGTAAAAAAGGGGGGTTATATATTTGGTAGATTATAGATACTATAAATAAATAGATGTAATTAACGAATAAACAGATCCACATTGTATCTAAAATTCATTCCTGATGGTATCCTGGTTTGGAGATTAAATATCCACCAGACTTCGTTCTGTAGCAAGGCCCCCTAGGGGACTGCTTGAATTTACCTGCTCATCTGTATCACCATGACCCTGTGAACCTTCCAACCCACCTGACACTCTGGGTTCAGACATCCTTGCAATACCTTTTAAGTAATAAGACAATACTGAATGTGTTTATATTCTTTTAACATTTACTGGAATATTTCAGTTAGGGTCGGGTTGTACACAGAGGGAATGGTTTTAACTGAGTTTGGGATAGCAGCTCAAACTCAGTCGAATGACTACTTAAGAAATGTTGGTTGAGACAGAAGGCGACAACAGAATATGATATCCACCTATGTACAGTAGAATACCACTTGGACATAACCTGAAAGAATAAACAAGTTAAGCAGCATCAATACTGACAGTACTTCCAGAAAGAGAAACCCAGGCCGGCCTGTTTAACCTCTGATTCTAATGGAAGATGCAGCTAAACATGGATGGTGTAAGGGCCCTTTAAGTAGCAATGACAGAATGTCCCCGTTGCAGATCTGATGGTCTTCGCCGGCAGTTGGAGCTCATTAATTGTATCCAATAGTGTGTGGTAACAGAGTGGTAGTATATCTTGTGATGACTGTAGCTAAAGAGAATCATGTGCAGTGTTCAAATAAAGGTGCAGTAAAGTGTTCCCAAGGTAAAGCTGTCTGTGCACAGTGTCCCAATGAAACAAAGGAAAGGTTTGCAAAGATGGGCAATGGCCCTCTCACCAACCACCAGGCCGATTCAACGCCTTCCAGCTAGCGACTCCCGAATGGACATTCTGGCTGCAGATCCGCTTGTGATGATCCCCCGTTACAGAGCCGCAAGTGTGGGTAGCTACACTGTAGAGACGGTGCCGATCAGAAGTCCGATAAACAGCAGGCAGCGCTGGATCCCTTCTTAGTAGGTAGGAATGCTGTGGACCGCGTGGTAGGCCACGACCTCTCTCCCTGCGTGGAGATGTCCTTCACACATGAGGCCCCGGAGGAAGAGAGCGCGAAGTGGGTCTCTGGTTTCTTTTATAGTTCTTCCCAGAAATCTCTCTGGTGGTAGCAAAGATCCCTGGGATATGTAGTCTGAATGCATAGTCATGCAGGGGAACAGCCATCTGTTGGAACTACCAATCCCACAATCCCTTTGGTTGGGCTCACAAATATGATGTCAGTCTGATAATGCTGGGCACTAGAGGGATAATATGGTATAAGATAGGGCAGGGAATAGCTGTTCGTAGCAATTATAGTCCATATTGCTACATCCTCCCCCCACTTGAAAGTCTTTTGTCATTGAAGACAGAGCATAACCTGTAGGATCACCTCACCGTATAAGAAACAAATGGTTAATCATATGACAAACTAGAAGTTGCAACAGCCAATAACTGATCCAAAGAGGGATTTTCTAACAAAAACGTATGTACGATATCAGGCAGGGTCATGTAAAGCTTATGACCGGCCAGTAACAAGTTAGTGGCCCACCCAGTAGTGTCAGGGGGGCGGATCAAGGTCATCCTTTACTAAAGGTTCAATAAAGGAGGCAAGTGCATGACTAGGGCATTGAGCGGTATAAATAAGTTAATCTGAATTGTCCCCAAGGGTATTATACCTCAGTCTTTTCGGGGGGCATATTCTCTGTCTCAATCTGGAGTAAATATTTTCCAGCGGTTCTGAGTCATTTTCTTATTCACGGTCTGGTTCAAACTCTAGTTCATGTTGCGATTCAAGCTCTGGTTCATGTTCTGGTTAAAGCTCTGGTGCATGTTCTGGTTCACGCTCTGGTGCATGTTCTGTTTCAAGCTCTGGTGCATGTTACGGTTCAAGCTCTGGCTCAAGAACAGTTTCTGTCTCTGTTTCGTTCATGAGGGGACTTGAGGTCTCTGGTACATCAATTACTTCAATAGGTTCCATCTTGACGTTCTCTTTTCCTCTCATCGGGTGGAAATCCAGCAACTCAACCTCTGGTGGTAGAGGACGTGTCCCCTGAGTGGCAGGATTGTCTTCAAGAGGGAAAAACCATAACCAATCAAGAGCTAGTTCCTCTTCATCACTCTCTTCTTCAGGTAGCATGGGTTGGCAGACTTTCCCGGCCCTAGACCTCAGCGTAAGGGAGTGGTAAGTCTCTAGACAAGGAGATGGAGGTACTCAAACAGCCTCGGATATAGGTAACAGATGATTTCAGTGCCAGGTCTTCAGGGGACCAGTCTTACCCTCAGGCTGAATTTGGTACACAGCGAGCCTGGATAATTGCTTACAGACAATATAGGGTTGAGAGCGCAACCTATCAGCTAGTTTATGCTTTCAAGGCACTCCTAGATTGCGTAGCAACACTCGATCTCTGGGTTGTAAGCCCTGAACCCTTACTTTGTGATCAAAGTTTTTCTTGTTCCTCCGTTCTCTGGCGGTGGAGGCTTCCTTGGATTTCTCATAGGCCATTTTCAGGTTCTTCCAAAGCTTGTCGACATACACCCAGTAAGAGGCCTGGGAGGTGTGATCTAACGATGTTCCAAAAGCCAGGTCCGCTGGAAAACGAGCCTCTCTTCTTAACATTAATCTGTAGGGAGAGTACCCAGTAGAGTCATTGGAGCTGCTATTATAAGCATCTTGGGGTCATTGAGACATTCTTCTCCGAGGGAAGAGTTCCCAATATATTTAGAAGGGTGCGGTTGAAACGTTCGTATTGCGGATCCCCTTGAGGGTGGTAAGGAGTGGTTCTGGACTCCCTTATACTCAACTGCTCGCACAATCTTCTGATTAACTTGCTCTCAAGGTCCTGACCTTGGTCTGAGTGTAGGCGTTGGGGCAGTCCATAGTGAATAAAGAACTTTTCTACCAGAGTTTTCGCTACAGTACTGGCCTGCTGATGCCTAGTGGGGAATGCTTGAGCATAGCGGGTGAAATGATCTGTCACAACCAGGACATTACTTCGTCCACTCAAGTCAGGCTCCAGACACAAGAAATCAATGCACACCAACTCCATTGGCCCTTTGAATCTGGAGATGGCCCATTGGGGCTGCCCTGCCGGGTAAAGTCTTTCTTTGTATGTCCCTGATGCAAGAGTGGCAATAGCTTTCATGGATGGCCAATAGAATTGGTCCCTGACTAACTTGAAAGTTCTGTCCGGGCCTAAATGACCGTGATCATCATGAAGGGCGGTCAATACCTTTAGCTGGCGTTTCTCTGGGAGGAAAAAATGACGAACATCCTCTGGCTCTTCAGAAGGGGCTCTCCGGTATATAACTCCATCCTCTAATCACATTAATTCCCACTCTCTATGGACTACTTTTGCTCCATCAATGGAACTATTCAACAGCATCTGAGGGTCTCGAATGGAAAGGGACATCTTCAGAAGCTTTCTTAATTGATCTTCCAGTTGGTCCTGCCTCATATCTTCAATTGTCAGCTGAGGCAATTCTTGACTGCGCACTTGTGTCAAATCACAATAATATTTGGCCACTCCAGCGGGAGTGACTCCTACAGCTTCAGCTCCTACCACTCCTCTGTGCTTATGCTCGACTCCCTGACATACAGCCAATACTCCTTCCAGAGGAGCGGGTGGATATTTTCGTGCTGCGCATCAACGCCATGTGACACACACCATGCGTGTAACGCCGTCCGAATGTCGTCACGCTGGTGATGTTTTTTCCATATGCGGCCAATGGGAGGGGACTCTGACGCCTGCGCTGAATGACGTTGCTGTTCTGTTTTTGGCACCTTTTCTCTCTCAGCACGCTAACGTGGCATTAGGCGGCGCTTGGACATGTGAGCCCCCCCTTTTTAAGCCACATTTGGGGCGGTCTGTCCACTTTGATGGCTCGTCTTCATTACTTGGCTGGCACTCATTCAATGCACATCATAGTTGTTTGCAGCCCTATACCAGGTAATATAGATAGCTACTTGGATATAATTGAACTACATAGTACTCATCCAAGTACAGTAACTGTCAATTATATAATTTTATATTTTCTACATTTTTATATATCTCTCTTAGAGTTACTTCAAAGGTGCTTAGCCACCACCTGTCAATGCTTTATATGAGCCATCGCTATACGAACAGTTACCCTAGCATATGGGGCCGTTGTGTGTGGGGGGACCTGCTTGTACCACACGCTGCCACAGCTCCCGGACAAGATGCCCTTTGGGGAGCCTCCAGTTCTCAAGTTAGCACCTCCACATAGTGGTAGTGAGTACTCTTTAGAGGAGATCATATTTTCCAACTAGATTGTCCCCATGATGTCCCTCTCCCCTTTAAGGAAGTGACTCAGATACTCTTATGTCTCTTTTCAGATAAATATACATTGCTACTCCTGACGAGTGGATCAAAATACTTCACGAAACACGTAGAGCCTTAGGTTTGCAATGCTTCACCAATCATGTATCTTATTTCTATTCATATGGACATTTGTAATGCTATCAGTGTTTTCAAACATATGGAAAGTTTCTCAGTTGATGTAGTTCAAGTCTCTACACACTGTCATGTAATTCATGTTCCTTTTATGTACATATATTAATTTTACTGTTTTATTATGCATTTTCTGTATGATTTTTTATGATTTACATTAAATATGCCGTGTTTGGACCCTCTATTAGTGACTGCATGTTTCATTTAAAGTCCCACTTTGCTTTCCTTTTTCCAGAGGTAAATGGACCCAACTCTTCTGGCCAACGTTTGTGGTATGGGGTCTTTGGGAAAGGGCATTAGCGTCCCGATTTCCCACTCAGACAGAGCAGCCAACCACCGATGTCCAGTGGCATCCAGCTTGGCAGTGGTTAATAGTTAAGTCAAAGGGTTATTGTCAGGAAAAGCCCTCTTGCAAATATCCCAGCAAACTGAAGTTTAAAGGAATGCCTGTGCATAGAAGCGCCATCCGGCGCTCTTGTGCGCGCAATAGCGCCAATATCGCGCACGGGCGTACGCGCATGCACAATAGCACCAATAGCGGCACACGGGTGCGCACGGGCCCCCTGTGACAGCACTTGGCGCCAAAGATACTATTTAAAGGGGACTGTTCCACTGCTGCCTTGCTGTCCAGTCTACAGCGTTCCTGAGGACCCCTAGTGCCCTGTTACTTTGCATTTGCTACCTGTTACCTGTTGGACTGTTCCTGACTACTCTGTTTGCTGCCTGCCCTGATCCCGGTTTCTGGACTTTGACTACTCTGTTTTCTGCCTGCCCTGATCTCAGCTTTTGGACTTTGACTACTCTCCTGGATTTGCCCTCTGTACCTGATCTGCCCGCCTGTGTTTGACCTGGCTTGCCTGTACCCTGCTGTCTACATCCTGCTGCTGGACTACAAGACACCTCCCTGCTGTCTACATCCTGCTGCTGGACTACAAGATACCTTCCTGCTGTCTACATCCTGCTGCTGAACTACAAGACACCTCCCTGCTGTCTACATCCTGCTGCTGGACTACAAGACACCTCCCTGCTGTCTACATCCTGCTGCTGGACTACAAGACACCTCCCTGCTGTCTACATCCTGCTGCTGGACTACAAGACACCTCCCTGCTGTCTACATCCTGCTGCCGGACTACAGGACACCTCCCAGCTGACTACCTGATTCAGCCCTCTGCTCCAGCTTTCGAGTCAGGCACTTGTGCCCCTTCGCACTCTCGAGCCCCTGTCATCACTACCAGGGGTTCCCGAGTCGGAGGTATACGAGAGGCCTTTCCTGCATTCCGGGCTCTTCCTACCAGGTACGTGACAGTTATTATCCGTCTTCACCACAAAAGTGGCCCTACAGGTAGTCACATAGCTTATCTACCACTGCCCACTTGAGGACCAAGAACTCTAAGGCTTGGATGGGACCGCATAGGCCAGCACTGGTGCTTTCACAAGGCTCCCCTTCAATCATTTAAAAGCCTTTTCACACTTCACTGTCCATTGTTCCTGGATGGATTCCCGTGGCCTCCTGGGGCCTCCCTTCTGGGTTTTCTGCAGATCCCCTTCCGTCTGTTTCTGTAAGGGTTCGTTCAACAGTCTAGCAATCTGTGAGAAGCTCTTCACGAATCTCCTATAATTAGAGCAGAACTCCAGAAACAACCTCAATTCAGTGACGGTGCTTGGGCAACGTCAAGAAGTAATGGCCTCCAACTTCCAAGGGTCAGTAGCTATCCCCTCATGCCCAAGATACGTAACCGAGGTCTGGTAGAACTGGCATTTTTCTAGCAACAGCTTCAGTCCCTCTATGTTTAACTGTTGGAAAACTTTCTCCAACCGAGCGTCATGCTTTTCCAACGTTCTCCCAAACACGATAATATCATTAAGGTACACTAGTACTTCCAAGTTCATATCTCCCACAGTGTTCTCCATCAGTCTCTGGAAAGTGGTGGGGGCCCCAGCTAATCCTTGTGGCATTCGGTCTAATTCGAAAAATCCTAGAGGGCTGATGAAGGACGTTTTTTCTTGGTCATCCGGATGCATGAGTATCTGGTAGTATTCGCTCTTTAGATTCAGCACACTGAACCACTTGGCCCTGGATAGACATTGCAGGGCCTCTTCTATGCAAGGAGTTGTGTACTGGCCTGGGATAGACCTTAGGTTCATAGTTCAATAGTCAATATACATTCGGAGGGACCCATTCTTCTTTCTTACTACTACAATCAGGGATTGAAAGGTGCATTTTCACCTTTAAACTCTAGTCCTGACTATTATCTTATTATCTAAATATAAATACCTTTCATCGGCCGATTCCCTTGTATCCAAACATCTCTATGCATAGGAAACAGCGTACATGAATAACTCACACAGCTAAATTGCTTTGTACACTGTTCCGCTTTTATTATCTTCGGAATGGTGTTAAATAGTGGTTAAAAGGTAGGCGTTACAACCATTGTCCACCAATAAGGGGTACATATTCAAATGACACATTTCCTTTTTAACATACAATCAACCAATCACGGTCATTAACTCTTTATCTAAGCAAACCCATCATGTCACATTATTTTATGTCAGATTTAAATGCAGACATCTCATGACACATACGTAACTTCCTATGTCTGGTTTCGTTTTCAACACAAGACCCATTTATACAACAACACATATTTTTTACTTAATCAGCAAAATGATAACTTTTAAAGGAACAGTCGCGTATTAGATTACAAAACACAAGGGGGCTTTTTCATGACCCTTTCAATGCTCTCTGAACGTGACAATCACAAACCCTGTTGTCCCCAATATGCCCCCAACATTCACCTGAACTACTTTCCCATAAATGTACCACTATCTTAAGCATGTAAAAATAGAGAACAATAAACAAATCAGAATTAGTAGATATCAAAATCTCGGCTGCATAGCAATTGTCCATGAAATACAAAGGGGGAAGGGGTGTGACAGTCCATAAAAGCAAGTGGAAGGGGAATGACAGCCTTTAGGCCAAATAAAAAATAGTCCCAAAGAAAAGCACAAAAAAAGTCTCTTGTATGGCTTCTGAATGTCCATAAAATTCAAAAAAGAAGGAAAAGGCAAATGTTCACATTATAATTCTCATTCTCCTAAACTTTTCCCAAAACTTTTCCCAAACTTTTTGGTTCGATTCTGTGCTCATCCATATTTTACAGAGATCCTCCACCCCAAAAACCCTGCCTCTTTGTAAGGATAGAACTCGATATTTACAGACAGACTAGAACTGATGCATTGGGCTAGATTTGGGTCTTTGGGCTGGCATCTGAATCTCTCTCTCTTGTGATGCTCACTGGAATTTCGTAGACCTTGGGCGTGCGTCATTTGGCTAACCCTCAGGGTGTCATTTCCAGGAACATTTTCCAGCAGGAGTCCGCCTCTACTCATCTCAGCACCTCCCATAGCAGTAGAACAACAAAGATGAACAACGAAGATTTCCATGTAAAAGCTGTAGTCATTTCTTCAAGTAATTTGACATCTGGATAGGGTATGAATGGGGTATAGGTTATGAATGGGGTGAGCATTTCTTCATGTGCATGGGGCTGGGGTTGAATACTGGCTGGGGCGGACACTCCTCATCCAACATGAATAACCACAGGATCTACCATAATATTCCTCATTAATTCAAACATAAGTGAAGGACGCAGAAATAAAAATGTTTCTCAGCAACAGTTTTCATTGTATAGATTCAATATTTTTAACTAAACATTGTTTTTTCTTTCAAATCCAGTATTACAGCAGGATTTCAATAAAACATAAAAAAAAACTTTAGTTCCTTCTATCCCTGAGACCCAAGTGTACCCGAGGGTCTCAGAACAGAACATTTCCCAACTTTGCAAATATATCAGACCATCAGCAACAAACAAAACATTGATGAATAAACAACACTACATTATTAACACTTCACAATTGACACTCTGGGAATTCAAAAGATAAATATATTCAGAATAGTCACTCTGACTGTTATTCAAACAAACTTCCCCACAAATTTTAGCATTTCACAACATACTCATATACGACTCAACATATGCAGCAATTTATTGTGGTCCTGGTTACTTAATTTCAGTAACTCTTGAAACATTTAAAATTTTACCCTTTTTTCCCAAAATCCCATTATCAATTTTAATTTAACCCCAAACTTTTAGGGAAATCCTTTGTAGATACACATATATATTATCAGGAAAATGGGCCTAATAACCTCTACTCCCAAAACAAGAAATCACAATGGAGGTTATTTACTAAAGGCAAATCCACTTTGAACTACAAGTTCACTGCAAGTGCACTTGAAAGTGCACTTGGAAGTGCAGTTGCTGTAGATCTGAGGGGGGCATGCAAGGAAAATAAAAAACAGCATTTTAGCTTGCACATGAATGGATGATAAAATCAGCAGCGCTTCCCCTCATTTCTAGACATGTGCACACTGAAATATTTCGTTTCGGAATTTCGTTTTTGTCCGAAAAATAAATTTATTTAGTTACTCCAAAAATTCGTTTTTATTTATTTAGTTTTTCGTTAAAAATTGCATTCGTCCGAAAATCCAAATTAAGGTCGAATCTGTCATTGAAGGCTTATGGTGTCTGTCGAATGTTCAAAGAAGATTCGACGGAGCAGCTAAACTGTACAACGCCGTATAGTTTACCTGCTCCGTCGACTCTTCTTAGAACTTTCAACAGACACCATAAGCCAAAGTACATGTGTACTTAGTTCTAGCTATTTTACTGCTCCTCCTCTTTGGTTACAATCAGCCAATAACATTCATCATCATCATTATTTTTATTTATCTTTTCTCCCCTACGTCGAATCTTTTCTCCCCTACATCGAATCTTTTCTCCCCTACGTCGAATCTTTCTCCCCTACGTCGAATCTTTTCTCTCTATGTGGAATTTTTTCTCTCTATGTAGAATAATCTTGGACTAATAGAGTTAAGGTTATAATAAGGTTAGACACATTCGACCACAGGTTTGATGGACACAGATTGTTATTGTCATCATCATGTCGAATCTCCTATCTATATCGAACTGTTGTAGCAACGAAAACGAAAATAAAGCATTTGTTTATGTCGGATCTTTCGTTTTTCGGATTCTGCACTTTCATTATTGTTTGTTAAAACGATAACGAAAATACCTGAAATTCGGACGAAAATGCATTCAGACAAAAACGAATGCACATGTCTACAGATCTTCCCCTCAGATCTACAGCGACTGCACTTCCAAGTGCAGTTTCAGTACACTTTCAAGTGCACTTGTAGTGAAAAGTGATTTGCCTTTCGTAAATAACCCCCAATATGAGATAACCATCTCTTTGTGTACATTGTAAACAAACACTTAGATACTTTACTAATCAAATAATACCTTGTGCATTCATTAAACACAACCACTTTCTCATTCCACATCCATTGGCCATTTCATTCATTCTCCATTTAGAAATGTTTCCATATTTTCCCCTCAAACACTTTTTTCCCATTTTTTTTTAGTTGTAGCGCTTAGTGCATAGGATTACACAACCTTAAGTTACTTCCCATTTTCTTTACTAACCACAATTCCTCTAGCGTAGCCCTGGAATACATAACTTCTTCTTATTTATTCATCCATAACATGGATATTTACTTCTTAATTATAATATTCCTTAACTTGTATTAACCTAAAAGGATAAAAATCAAATATTTTAAAATCCCCAATCATTGTTAAAACAGCTTAAATACAATTAAAATCATTTGCACAAATAACCATTCCCTTGTTTTGTAACAGGCAATATATGCTTGTACAATGCCAAGTTCCCGTTTCTTTAATTTCAACATCAACAAATGAGCCCATTGGCCTAACTACTCCTCAAACATACAATCTATTTTTTTTATAACAAATCTTGAACAACATATTTTTTCCTACATAAAACACCACTCTAGGTTCTTCTATAACACTATAATGGCATTTATTGAACACCTCAGAGCCCAGGGCAATTTTATCAATCCGAAATATAGTACATTTGTTGATATTGAAGAAAAACAGCTTACAAAGCTTCAACAATGTAAGGATAGGCAATTACACAATTAAAGCATTCCTTAAAGTCAGACTCTAACTGAAATAATCAAAATACCCCATGTATAAATTGAAATGTTACTCTTAAAAATGTGTATCTTGCAATTATCTTAAACCTTTTTTAATCTGATTACCTTAAACCTTTTTTTTTAATCTATTTATCTGATCAGATTAAAAAATATCTGGTAGCAGTGCATACATGTAATTTAATAGTGACGTCACATTCCCCTTTTAATGTTTCCAATTAACTATGCATTGGGCATGGGCTTAACATGTGCCGAACACATTTCATGAATAGACTGACAATAGTTGCAACAATAAACATGTAATAACATACTTTAAATCTATATAGATAACTTTTCTGAATGAAACCCTTCTTAACATTCACTCTCCAGTCCAGCAAGTCTCTCGGACTCGCTGAATATGGAATGCAAATATAGCAGTATGCTTTCCGCGAAAGCAGTGGCGAAGGTATGGGTTGCAGTTTGATCCCCTTAACTTGAAGCAAAATAGCAAATTTATGCAAGGGGATATGTACCTCTGTGTATTGTGCTAAACAATACTTTGGATAGGAGGAATAACTCAAATAGTAACTTGTCCTTGTCCAAAACCATGATTCAATCCTCTTAAAGCACCACACACAGAAGAGTACCCTATTCTGTCCCTCTCACCTGCACACTTTGGCAACGCTCTCCGTCTTGGCAGGAGCAAAGGATATACAGTCAGGTCCATAAATATTGGGACATTGACACAATTCTAATCTTTTTGGCTCTATACAGCACCACAATAGATTTGAAATGAAAAAACAAGATGTGCTTTAACTGCAGACTTTCAGCTTTACTTTAAGGGTATTTACATCCAAATCAGGTGAACGGTGTAGCAATTACAACAGTTTGTATATGTGCCTCCCACTTTTTAAGGGACCAAAATTAATGGGACAATTGGCTGTTCAGCTGTTCAATGGTCAGGTGTTTGTTATTCCCTCATTATCCCAGTTACGAGGAGCAGATAAAAGGTCCAGAATTAATTTCAAGTGTGCTATTTGCATTTGGAATCTGTTGCTGTCAACTCTCAATATGAGATCCTAAGAGCTGTCACTGTCAGTGAAGCAAGCCATCATTAGGCTGAACAAACAAAACAAACCCATCAGAGAGATAGCAAAAACATTAGGTGTGGCCAAATCAACTGTTTGGAACATCCTTTAAAAAAAGAACGCACCGGTGAGCTCAGCAACACCAAAAAACCCGGAAGACCATGGAAAACAACCGTGGTCGATGACAAAAGAATTCTTTCCCTGGTGAAGAAAACACCCTTCACAACAGTTGGCCAGATCAAGAACACTCTCCAGGAGGTAGGTGTATGTGTGTCAAAGTCAACAATCAAGAGAAGACTTCACCAGAGTGAATACAGAGGGTTCACCACAAGATGTAAACCATTGGTGAGCCTCAAAAACAGGAAGGCCAGATTAGAGTTTGCCAAACAACATCTAAAAAAGCCTTCACAGTTCTGGAACAACATCCTATGGACAGATGAGACCAAGATCAACTTGTACCAGAGTGATGGGAAGAGAAGAGTATGGAGAAGGAAAGGAACTGCACATGATCCAAAGCATACCACCTCATCAGTGAAGCATGGTGGTGGTAGTGTCATGGCGTGGGCATGTATGGCTGCCAATGGAACTGGTTCTCTTGTATTTATTGATGATGTGACTGCTGACAAAAGCAGCAGCTTGAATTCTGAAGTGTTTCGGGCAATATTATCTGCTCATATTCAGCAAAATTCTTCAGAACTTATTGGACGGCGCTTCACAGTGCAGATGGACAATGACTCGAAGCATACTGCGATGGATGATTGTTAATCTGTCCCATTACTTTTGGTCCCTTAAAAAGTGGGAGGCACATATACAAACTGTTGTAATTCCTACACCGTTCACTTGATTTGGATGTAAATACCCTCAAATTAAAGCCGAAAGTCTGCAGTTAAAGCACATCTTGTTTGTTTCATTTCAAATCCATTGTGGTGGTGTATAGAGCCCAAAAGATTAGAGTTGTGTCGATGTCCCAATATTTATGGACCTGATTGTATATCAACTACTTAACCACTTAAGGACCGCCTCACGCCGATGTACGTCGGCAAGGCGGCACGGGCAGGCAAAATCACGTACATGTACGTGATTTGCCTCCCGCGGGTGGGGGGTCCGGTGGGACCCCCCCCGCCGCCCGAGGCGGTCCCGTTTTGTCCCCCGGCGATCGGAGATGAGGGGGAGGCCATCCGTTCGTGGCCCCCCCCTCGCGATCGCCGCCGGCCAATGGGAACACTCCTTTGCTGCTGTATGCTAAACAGCAGCAAAGGAAGTGATGTCATCTCCCCTCGGGTCGGTAGTTTCCATTCCGGCCCGAGGAGAGACGACATGTGAGTGAGTGCACCAACACACACACACACAGTAGAACATGCCAGGCACACATTACACCCCGATCCCCCCCCGATCACCCCCCCCCCCCCCCCGTCACAAACTGACACCAGCAGTTTTTTTTTTTTTTTTTTCTGATTACTGCTAGGTGTCAGTTTGTGACAGTTACTGTGTTAGCACAGTTACTATTACCCCCCTGTAGGTCTAGGGTACCCCCCTAACCCCCCCTAATAAAGTTTTAACCCCTTGATCACCCCCTGTCACCAGTGTCACTAAGCGATCATTTTTCTGATCGCTGTATTAGTGTCGCTGGTGAAGCTAGTTAGTGAGGTAAATATTTAGGTTCGCCGTCAGCGTTTTATAGCGTCAGGGACCCCCATATACTACCTAATAAATGTTTTAACCCCTTGATTGCCCCCTAGTTAACCCTTTCACCACTGATCACCGTATAACCGTTACGGTTGACGCTGGTTAGTTTGTTTATTTTTTATAGTGTCAGGGCACCCGCCGTTTATTACCGAATAAAGGTTTAGCCCCCTAATCGCCCGGCGGTGATATGCGTCGCCCCAGGCAGCGTCAGATTAGCGCCAGTACCGCTAACACCCACGCACGCAGCATGCGCCTCCCTTAGTGGTATAGTATCTGATCGGATCAATATCTGATCCGATCAGATCTATACTAGCGTCCCCAGCAGTTTAGGGTTCCCAAAAACGCAGTGTTAGCGGGATCAGCCCAGATACCCGCTAGCACCTGCGTTTTGCGCCTCCGCCCAGCCCACCCAAGTGCAGTATCGATCGATCACTGTCACTTACAAAACACTAAACGCATAACTGCAGCGTTCGCAGAGTCAGGCCTGATTCCTGCGATTGCTAACAGTTTTTTTGGTAGCATTTTGGTGAACTGGCAAGCACCAGCCCCAGGCAGCGTCAGGTTAGCGCCAGTACCGCTAACACCCACGCACGCACCGTACACCTCCCTTAGTGGTATAGTATCTGAACGGATCAATATCTGATCCGATCAGATCTATACTAGCGTCACCAGCAGTTTAAGGTTCCCAAAAACGCAGTGTTAGCGGGATCAGCCCAGATACCTGCTAGCACCTGCGTTTTGCCCCTCCGCCTGGCCCGGCCCAGCCCACCCAAGTGCAGTATCGATCGATCACTGTCACTTACAAAACTTTAAATGCATAACTGCAGCGTTCGCACAGTCAGGCCTGATCCCTGCGATCGCTAACAGTTTTTTCTGTAGCGTTTTGGTGAACTGGCAAGCACCAGCGGCGTAGTACACCCCGGTCGTAGACAAACCAGCACTGCAGTAACACTTGGTGACGTGGCGAGTCCCATAAGTGCAGTTCAAGCTGGTGAGGTGGCAAGCACAAGTAGTGTCCCGCTGCCACCAAGAAGAAGACAAACACAGGCCCATAGTGCCCTTCATGCTGCATTCGCCAATCCTAATTGGGAACCCACCGCTTCTGCAGCGCCCGTACTTCCCCCATTCACATCCCCAACCAAATGCAGTCGGCTGCATGAGAGGCATTTTTATGTCCTCCCGAGTACCCCTACCCAGCGAACCCCCCAAAAAAGATGTCGTGTCTGCAGCAAGCGCTGATATAGGCGTGACACCCGCTATTATTGTCCCTCCTGTCCTGACAATCCTGGTCTTTGCATTGGTGAATGTTTTTGAACGCTACCATTCACTAGTTGAGTATTAGCGTAGGGTACAGCATTGCACATACTAGGCACACTTTCACAGGGTCTCCCAAGATGCCATCGCATTTTGAGAGACCCGAACCTGGAACTGGTTACAGTTATAAAAGTTAGTTACAAAAAAAGTGTAAAAAAAAAAAAATATATAAAATAAAAAAAAATTGTTGTCGTTTTATTGTTCTCTCTCTCTCTATTCTCTCTCTCTATTGTTCTGCTCTTTTTTTACTGTATTCTATTCTGCAATGTTTTATTGGTATTGTTATTGTTATTATGTTTTATCATGTTTGTTTTTCAGGTATGTAATTATTTATACTTTACTGTTTACTGTGCTTTATTGTTAACCATTGTTAACCATTTTTTTGTCTTCCGGTACGCCATTCACGACTTTGAGTGGTTATACCAGAATGATGCCTGCAGGTTTAGGTATCATCTTGGTATCATTCTTTTCAGCCAGCGGTCGGCTTTCATGTAAAAGCAATCCTAGCGGCTAATTAGCCTCTAGACTGCTTTTACAAGCCGTGGGAGGGAATGCCCCCCCCCACCATCTTTCGTGTTTTTCTCTGGCTCTCCTGTCTCAACAGGGAACCTGAGAATGCAGCCGGTGATTCAGCCAGCTGACCATAGAGCTGATCAGAGACCAGAGTGGCTCCAAACATCTCTATGGCCTAAGAAACCGGAAGCTACGAGCATTTCATGACTTAGATTTCGCCGGATGTAAATAGCGCCATTGGGAAATTGGGGAAGCATTTTATCACACCGATCTTGGTGTGGTCAGATGCTTTGAGGGCAGAGGAGAGATCTAGGGTCTAATAGACCCCAATTTTTTCAAAAAAGAGTACCTGTCACTACCTATTGCTATCATAGGGGATATTTACATTCCCCGAGATAACAATAAAAATGATTAAAAAAAAAAATATGAAAGGAACAGTTTAAAAGTAAGATTAAAAAAGCAAAAAAATAATAAAGAAAAAAAAAGAAAAAAAAAAAGCACCCCTGTCGCCCCCTGCTCTCGCGCTAAGGCGAACGCAAGCGGCGGTCTGTCGTCAAACGTAAACAGCAATTGCACCATGCATGTGAGGTATCACCGCGAAGGCCAGATCGAGTGCAGTAATTTTTCCAGTAGACCTCCTCTGTAAATCTAAAGTGGTAACCTGTAAAGGCTTTTAAAGGCTTTTAAACATGTATTTATTTTGTTGCCACTGCACGTTTGTGCGCAATTTTAAAGCATGTCATGTTTGGTATCCATGTACTCGGCCTAAGATCATCTTTTTTATTTCATCAAACATTTGGGCAATATAGTGTGTTTTAGTGCATTAAAATTTAAAAAAGTGTGTTTTTTCCCCAAAAAATGCGTTTGAAAAATCGCTGCGCAATTACTGTGTGAAAAAAAAAATGAAACACCCACCATTTTAATCTGTAGGGCATTTGCTTTAAAAAAATATATAATGTTTGGGGGTTCAAAGTAATATTTTTGCAAAAAAAATAACTTTTTCATGTAAACAATAAGTGTCAGAAAGGGCTTTGTCTTCAAGTGGTTAGAAGAGTGGGTGATGTGTGACATAAGCTTCTAAATGTTGTGCATAAAATGCCAGGACAGTTCAAAACCCCCCCAAATGACCCCATTTTGGAAAGAAGACACCCCAAGCTATTTGCTGAGAGGTATAGTGAGTATTTTGCAGACCTCACTTTTTGTCACAAAGTTTTGAAAATTGAAAAAAGAAAAAAAAATGTTTTTTCTTGTCTTTCTTCATTTTCAAAAACAAATGAGAGCTGCAAAATACTCAACATGCCTCTCAGCAAATAGCTTGGGGTGTCTACTTTCCAAAATGGGGTAATTTGGGGGGGGGGGTTTGTGCCACCTGGGCATTCCATGGCCTCCGAAACTATGATAGGCAGTAAAGAGTGAAATCAAAAATTTTCACCCTTAGAAATCCTGAAGGCAGTGATTGGTTTTCGGGGTCCCGTACGCGGCTAGGCTCCCAAAAAGTCCCACACATGTGGTATCCCCATACTCAGGAGAAGCAGCTAAATGTATTTTGGGGTGCAATTCCACATATGCCCATGGCCTGTGTGAGCAATATATCATTTAGTGACAACTTTATGAAAAAAAAAAAAAAAAAAAGTGTCACATTCCCGCAACTTGTGTCAAAATAAAAAATATTCCATGGACTCAATATGTCTCTCAGCAAATAGCTTGGGGTGTCTACTTTCCAAAATGGGGTCATTTTGGGGGGTTTTGTGCCACCTGGGCACTCCATGGCCTCCGAAACTGTGATAGGCAGTGAAGAGTGAAATCAAAAATTTACACCCTTAGAAATCCTGAAGGCGGTGATTGGTTTTCGGGGCCCCGTACGCGGCTAGGCTCCCAAAAAGTCCCACACATGTGGTATCCCCATACTCAGGAGAAGCAGCTGAATGTATTTTGGGGTGCAATTCCACATAGGCCCATGGCCTGTGTGAGCAATATATCATTTAGTGACAACTTTTTGTAAATATTTTTTTTTTTTTGTCATTTTTCAATCACTTGGGACAAAAAAAATAAATATTCAATGGGTTCAACATGCCTCTCAGCAATTTCCTTGGGGTGTCTACTTTCCAAAATGGGGTCATTTGGGGGGGGTTTGTACTGCCCTGCCATTTTAGCACCTCAAGAAATGACATAGGCAGTCATAAACTAAAAGCTGTGTAAATTACAGAAAATGTACCCTAGTTTGTAGACGCTATAACTTTTGTGCAAACCAATAAATATACGCTTATTGACATTTTTTTTACCAAAGACATGTGGCCGAATACATTTTGGCCTAAATGTATGACTAAAATTTAGTTTATTGGATTTTTTTTATAACAAAAAGTAGAAAATATCATTTTTTTTCAAAATTTTCGGTCTTTTTCCGTTTATAGCGCAAAAAATAAAAACCGCAGAGGTGATCAAATACCATCAAAAGAAAGCTCTATTTGTGGGAAGAAAAGGACGCAAATTTCGTTTGGGTACAGCATTGCATGACCGCGCAATTAGCAGTTAAAGCGACGCAGTGCCAAATTGGAAAAAGACCTCTGGTCCTTAGGCAGCATAATGGTCCGGGGCTCAAGTGGTTAACAATCCATTTGCATTCAGAAGAAAAAAACAACTTATATTCTAAATTGTAATTCAAAGACAAGACAAAAATTCACATGTACATAAAATTAAGCACTTCTCTCTGAGCAGGTGGAAGAGAATTCCCTATACTAGCAACAACTTTCCCTTAACTAATAACCAGTAATTCACCTTTTAATAATTTAAAATTACCAATAATATTATGCTGAATGGCAAGTTCCTCAGGATATTAAGCCGCTGCGCGCCCCCGGGGGCGCACATTGCAGTGATTGTTGTTGCGGTGTGTCAGTCTGACACACCGCAACACCGATCTAGGTAAAGAGTCTCTGACGGAGACTATTTACCATGTGATCAGCCGTGTCCAATCACGGCTGATCACGATGTAAACAGGAAGAGCCGGTGATCAGCTTTTCCTCACTCGCGTCTGGACCACCAGGGACGCCACTAGGACCAACATTGATGTCACCACAAGGTATGCCACCCTAGACCACCAGGGATGCCAATCAGTGCCCACAATGGATGCCAATCAGTGCCCACAATGGGCATCACTGATTGGCAGGCATTATTGTTTGGCACTGATTGGCATCCATCAGTACCATACATAACAGTACATCAGTGCCACCTATCAGTTCCCATCCATGCCCATCCGTGCTGCCTATCAGTGCCCATCCGTGCCGCCTATCCGTGCCCATCCGTGCTGCATATTGGTGCCACCTCATCGGTGCCCATCAGTGCTGCCTTACCAGTGCCCGTCAGTGCAGCCCCATCACTACCCATCAGTGAAGCAAAAAACTTACTTATTTATAAAGTTTTGTAACGGAAACATAAAAAAAAACATTTTTTTTTTCAAAATTTTCGGTCTTTTTTTATTTGTTTAGCAGAAAATAAAAACCCCAGAGGTGATCAAATAGCACCAAAAGAAAGCTCTATTTGTGGGAACAAAATGATAAAAATTCAGTTTGGGTATAGTGTAGCATGACCGCGCAATTGTCATTCAAAGTGCAACAGCGATGAAAGCTGAAAATTGGTCTGGGCAGGAAGGTGTATAAGTGCCCTGTATTAAAGTGGTTAAGCTTCTAGATGTGAGCTCCACCTGGACCCAGGAGTGATAAGTTCCATTAACTTCTCCACTGCAATCCTAGGATCTTAATACTCCCTTAGTTTTTTCCCATTAACCACTTGCTTACTGGGCACTTAAACCCCCTCCTATCCAGACCAATTTTCAGCTTTCAGCCCTGACGCATTTTGAATGACAATTATGCGGTCATACAACACTGTACCCAAATGAATTTTTTATCATTTTTTTCCCCACAAATAGAGCTTTCTTTTGGTGGTATTTGATCACCTTTGCGGTTTTTATTTTTTGTTAAAAAAATGTAAAACTTTTTTTTTTTATATTTTGTTATAAAATGTTAAAAAAGGTAATTTTTCTCCTTCATTGATGTACGCTGATGAGGCAGCACTGATGGGCACTGATAGGTGGCACTGATGGGCACTGATGGGGGGCAATAATGGGCACTGATTGGTTACACTGATAGGCAGCACTGCTAAGTGGCACTGATTGGCACCACTGGTGGGCATTGATAGGTGGCACTTGTAGGCATTGATAGGTGGCACTGGTGGGCACTATGGGCACTGTCAGGTGGCAATGGCAGGTGGCACTGGCAGGGGGTACTAGTGGCACATATGAGGCAGAATTGCCTCTTCCTCTTCGGGACCGATGTCCCTTGCTGATAAGCCGGTGATCGACTTTTTTTTTCTCCTTGCGCTGTCAGTGTGAGGAGAAAAAAAAAACGATCACAGAGCTTTTGTTTTGATCATGTGATCAGCTGTGTCATTGGCTGACAGCTGATCACATGGTAAGGGGTCGGGACTAGCCCCTTACTCGGATCAGTGATCACCCGAGTCTCAGTGACTTGGTGATCACAGCGCACTCCGCGCACGCTCTGTAGGGCGCGCGCAGGGCGCGTGCACAGATTCAGGTCCGCACTGTAGCCGTCATTCGGCTATAGCGCAGATGTCAAGCGGTTAAACCTTTCCTCTCTACACAACCCCCTGCACACCTAATACAGACTTTTATTTGTAGGCATTGATAGGTGGCACTGGTGGGCACTATGGGCACTGAGCAGTGATTTTAATAATGCTTAAAGTGAAACAATAAAAGTGTAATATCCCTTTAAATTTCGTACCTGGGGGGTGTCTATAGTATGCCTGTAAAGGGGCGCATCTTTCCCGTGTTTAGAACAGTCTGACAGCAAAATGACATTTCACAGGAAAAAAAGTCATTTAAAACTACTCGCGGCTATTAATGAATTGCCGGTCCGACAATACACATAAAAGTTCATTGATAAAAACGGCATGGGAATTCCCCACATGGAAACCCCGAACCAAAATTTAAAAAAGAAATGACGTGGGGGTCCCCCTAAATTGCATACCAGGCCCTTCAGGTCTGGTATGGATATTAAAGTGGGGTTCCACCCAAATTTTGAACATTATCTCTATGCATTCTCTTCCTTGCCTAGGTGCTGACATGCAGTGTAAAAAAATTTAAATCGCCGTAATTACCTTTTTTTTCTAATCTTCTTAGCACTTCCTAGTTTTCCTCCCATGGGAGTAGGCGTGTTTCTAGCCTCTCCCAGACCTCCCACAGTTCCCTGGGAGCTAGTCCTAGGGGCTTCCCAGCATGCATTGTGCAACAGCGTCATCACAACATTTCGGTGAATGCTGGGAGCACAGCATTCACCGCATACATGCTTGTGGGCCTCAAATGCCCACAATGAAGATGGAAAGTTATTCTTTACAACGAAATCGGACACAGGCGGACTTATTACACAGAACATGTGAGTAGATAATCATGAGAAGAAAAGTTTGTGAATGAACTCCAAAAAAAGAAGATAGATAGGTGGACCCCCGCTTTAAGGGGAACCCAGGCCAAAATTTTTTTTAAAAATGGCGTGGGGCCCCCTCAAAATCTATACCAGACCCTTCAGGTCTGGTATGGATTTCAAGGGGAACCCTGCGCCAAATTTAAAAAAAAAAACGGCGTGGGGTCCCCCCAAAAATCCATACCAGACCCTTATCCGAGAAGGAAAAAAGGGGGGGATGAGAGAGCGCCCCCCCTCCTGAACCGTACCAGGCCACATGCCCTCAACATTGGGAGGGTGCTTTGGGGTAGCCCCCAAAAACACCTTGTCCCCATGTTGATGGGGACAAGGGCCTCATCCCCACAACCCTGGCCGGTGGTTGTGGGGGTCTGCGGGCGGGGGGTTTATCGGAATCTGGAAGCCCCCTTTAACAAGGGGACCCCCAGATCCCGGCCCTCCCCCCTGTGTAAAATGGTAAGGGGTACACCATTTCACTAAAAAGTATCAAAAATGTTAAAAATGACAAGAGACAGTTTTTGACAATTCCTTTATTTAAATGCTTCTTCTTTCTTCTATCTTCTTTCTTCTATCTTCCTTCGGTTTCTTCCTCCATCTTCTTCTTCTTCTGGTTCTTCCTCTGGTGTTCTCCTCTGGCATCTTCCTCCGCGGCGTCAGTGTCTTCTTCCCTTCTTCTCCGGGCCGCTCCGCATCCATGATGGCATGGAGGGAGGCTCCTGCTGTGTGACGCTTCTCTCTTCATCATCTTCTCTTTATCTTCTTGTCTTCATCTTCTTTTCGGGCCGCTCCGCATCCATGATGGCATGGAGGGAGGCTCCCGCTGTGCGATGCTTCTCTTCTGACGGTTCTTAAATAACGGGGGCGGGGCCACCCGGTGACCCCGCCCCCCTCTGATGCACGGGGACTTGACAGGACTTCCCTGTGGCATTCCCCGTGATGTCACAGGGAAGTCCCATCAAGTCACCGTGCGTCAGAGGGGGGCAGGGTCACAGGGTGGCCCCGCCCCCCGTTATTTAAGAACCGTCAGAAGAGGAGAAGCTTCACACAGCGGGAGCCTCCCTCCATGCCATCATGGATGCAGAGCGGCCCGAAAAGAAGATGAATACAAGAAGATGAAGAGAAGAAGATTAAGAGAGAAGCATCACACAGCGGGAGCCTCCCTCCATGCCATCATGGATGCGGAGCGGCCCGGAGAAGAAGGGAAGAAGACGCCGACGCCGCAGAGGAAGATGCCGGACGAGAACACCAGAGGAAAAACCAGAAGAACCAGAAGAAGAAGAAGATGGAGGAAGAAAGTGAAGGAAGATAGAAGAAAGAAGATACTAGAAAGAAGAAGCATTTAAATAAAGGAATTGTCAAAAACTGTCTCTTGTCATTTTTAACATTTTGACACTTTTTTAGTGAAATGGTAGGGGTACTTTTGTACCCCCTTACCATTTCACACAAGGGGGAGGGCTGGGATCTGGGGGTCCCCTTGTTAAAGGGGGCTTCCAGATTCCGATAAGCCCCCTGCCCACAGACCCCCATCACCACTGGCCAGGGTTGTGGGGATGAGGCCCTTGTCCTCATCAACATGGGGACAAGGTGTTTTGGGGGGCTACCCCAAAGCACCCTCCCAATGTTGAGGGCATGTGGTCTGGTACGGTTCAGGAGGGGGGGGCTCTCTCGTCCCCCTCTCTTTTCCTGCGTCCTGCCAGGTTGCGTGCTTGGATAGGGGTCTGGTATAGATTTTTAGGTGGCCCCTACGCCATTTTTTAAAAAAATTTGGGCACGGGGTTCCCCTTAAAATACATACCAGACCTGAAGGGTCTGGTATAGATTTTGAGGGGGACCCCACGCCATTTTTAAAAAAAATTTTGGCCGGGGTTCCCCTTAATATTCATACCAGACCTGAAGGCCCTGGTATGGAATTTAGGGGGACCCCCCACGTCATTTTTTAAAAAAATGTTTTATTTCGGGGTTCCCCTGTGGGGAATTCCCATGCCGTTTTTATCAATTAACTTTTATGTGTATTGTCAGACCGGCAATTCATTAATAGCCGCGAGTAGTTTTTAAATGACTTTTTTTTCCTGTGAAATG
The DNA here is from genome assembly GCA_037952925.1 of Lithobates clamitans. NCBI lineage: Eukaryota > Metazoa > Chordata > Amphibia > Anura > Ranidae > Lithobates > Lithobates clamitans. The sequence continues at coordinate 616,352 of JBBGZY010000208.1, read as the reverse complement.
TCATTTTGCTGTCAGACTGTTCTAAACACGGGAAACATGCGCCCCTTTATAGGCATACTATAGACACCCCCCAGGTACGAAATTTAAAGGGATATTACACTTTTATTGTTTCACTTTAAGCATTATTAAAATCACTGCTCCCGAAAAAACGGCCATTTTTAAAACTTTTTTTTGCATTGATACATGTCCCCTGGGGCAGGACCCAAGTCCCCAAACACTTTTTATGACAATAACTTGCATATAGGGCCTTTAAAATTAGCACTTTTGATTATTCATGTTCGTGTCCCATAGACTTTAATGATGTTCGCGTGTTCGAACAAATTTTTTGCCTGTTCGCAAGTTTTGCTGCGAACCAAACAGGGGGGTGTTTGGCTCATCCCTACTGGTGACGTTCCTCACACTGACAGGGATTCGCCCCCAGCTCCTCAGTAAGGCTTTAGTGGGTATGATCTCTGGGACCAATTCTATCCCAACATCCTCTTCTGCTGAATCAGCTTCCACCACCACATAAAGACCCAGCTGGTCCCATGATAGCTTGACAGTGGCCTTCAATCAGGCCCTCTCGCCCCAGCTGCAATACCTTTTCGTGGGCATCCAATCGCCACAGCCTTCCTACTCCCTCCACGGGGGGCGTTCTTCTCCTGCAACACTCGCTGAAAGGCCTGTTGCAGCTGAGGGTGGATCTTCCCTAGGAGCACCCTCCAGGGCCAGTGGAGTGAGTAGCCTCCTCACAAGATTGGTGTTGGTGCCTATCAACAAAGAATTTCAACCTGCCCCAGGAGGTCGGGGGCAGACAACAGCCAACGTGTCAAAAGTCTCTGGCTTTTCAGCCAAGGAAGTGTCAACGGTTATCTTGATGGGTATGTTTCCGTCGTATGGGCCATTCTGGGTCCCTATGCCCCAAATCTCAAGTTTGCACAGAGAGATATGCCTCCCTCTCCTAGGGAACATAGGTGTCCTCCTGACACTCATACATAGACATTGTGCGTGTAGGGCGGAGTCCTCCTGACTCCTCATCCAGACCTCCTGGGTGGACTTGTCTCCAAGTGGGAGCCCTGAGTTCTATCCCTGGGATGCATATGAACCCAGCCCACAGGTGTGTAATTAACATGCCTGCTTCTGCCACAATCAGGCATATATTGCTAATCCACAGCGTGACACGGGGTCGCCTATTCTGGGCCTGGGGCACGTCACTGGCAAACCCGCTCCTGCTGTGATTGGATACAGCGGTAGCCAATCCGCCAGACCCGCTGTTTGGACCCACCAATCGTTAGGGACACAGACAGAACGGCGGTCTGCCTGTGAAAATTATCCTGTGTTTCTGCCAAACACATTTTAGGCACACATTTAACCCTTTGATTGCCCCTGATGTTAACTAGACATGTGCAGAATGAAAAAATTCGTTTTGTTTCGATTAGCTATTTACATAAATTTGTTTAGTTAAATTCGTTTCATTCGTTTTTGGGATTCGTTTTGTTTAAAAAGTTTTCAAATCAATTTCGAATAGTTTTCGAATTTGAAAAGTTTTTGAATTTGAAAAGTTTTCAAATTCAAATAATAGAATAGTTTTCCAATTTCCAAAAAGAATAAAATAGAATAGAAAATAAAGAAATAGAATAGAATTTTTTTTTCTATTCTATTCCTTTATTTTCGATTCTATTTTATTTTCTTTGGAAATTGGAAAACTATTCGAATTCGAAAAATATTCAAATTTGAAAACTCTTCGAATTTGAAAAGTATTCGAAAACAATTCAAATTCCGTTCGAATTTGAATTTCGTTATTTCGGATTTGTTTAAATTCGGTACTATTCTAATTCGGAAATTCGGATACATGTCTAATGTTAACTCCTTCCCTGCCAGTGTCATTAGTACAGCGCATATTTTTAGCAATGATCACTGTATTAAGCCTCGTACACACGATCGGACTTCACACAAACTTTTCGTGGATTTCTGTCCAAAGGGTGTTGGCTGTGAACTTGGTATGCATACACACGTCAGGACTTTTCAGCCAACTTTCACCAAATCACGTGTTTTTTCAGCTCATTACCGCCACCCTTTGGACAACTTCTGTATTGTTGTCTGATCTTTTGCATTGTTTCTGAGCATGCGTGTTTATACTTTGGACTAAAGTCCGATGGATTTGTGTACACACGATTGGACTAGCCGACGTAGGAATTTTGTTGCAGTAAAGTTTGTCTGTTCGCACAGCCAACATTTGTCCGATGAAAACCGAAAAAGTTTGTCCGATGGAGCACACACAGTCGGATGTTGCCTAAAAACAGGTAATTTGCATGTTTGTTGTGAAAAAGTCCGATCGTATGTATGGCCCCTTAGTGTCCAATTTGTCTGCCGCAATGTCGCATTCCTGCCATAAGTCGCTAATTGCCACCATTAAAAGTAAAACAAATAAAAAATTAAAATTCCATAAATATATCCCATAAATTGTAGACGCTATAACTTTTGTGCAAACCAATCAATATAGCTTATTGGGATTATTTTTACCAAAAATATGTAGCAAAATACATATTGGCCTAAATTTATGAAGAAATTTGGTATTTTACATTTTTTTATTGAATGTGTTATATAGCAGAAAGTAAAAAATATTGTTTTTTTTTTTCAAAATTGTCGGTCTTTTTTTGTTTATAGTGCAAAAAATAAAAATTAGGTGATCAAATACCACTAAAAGAAAGCACTATTTGTGGGAAAAAAGGACATAAATTTTATTTGGGTACAGCGTCCCCCTGAGGAAGCCACGTGACCCTGTGGCGTAGCACGTAGGGGAGGGGCCAATCTGTCGTCACGCTGAGGCGCACATTGTGAGCATACTGTGGAAATACTGTCTGATTGTCACTGTGAGGACTGAATGCTTTTTACAGTTTGGTGCACTCTAAGCCCCAGGGATTTGTGAGTGTTTTTATACTTAGCATTTAATAAATCGGTTGTCTTAAAAGATAAAGCACTATTCCAGCCTTCTCTCTTTATGATTTGGGTGTATGTAGTGGCGGCCCATCCATAGAGGATGTACGAGCGCCGCCCCCCCATCCATGCATCCGGCGGCTCTTCCTGTCAGAGGGGGGGGTCTGTGCTGATAATCAGCACATTGATTATCAGCACAGCCCCCATCAGATGTGACCATCAGCATCCAATCAGTGCGTATCAGCTGCCAATCAGTGCCCCATCAATAATGGCTGTCAGTGCCAAAGAAAGTGCCAATCAGTGCCCAGCAGTAACACCTGTCAGTATCTCATCATCAGTGCTGCCCATCAGTGCCATCTATTAATGTCCATCAGTGCCACCTGTCAGTGCCGCCTATCAGTGACAATCAGTGCAGCTTATCAGTACCAATCAGTACTGCCGGTCAGTGCCCATCAGTGCTGCCTATCGGTGCCCATCAGTGGCACCTATTAGTGCCCATCAATTCTACATATCAGTGCATCCTCATCAGTGCCCATCAGTGCCGCCTCATCAGTGCCCGTATGTGAAAGAGAAAACAAATTTTTATGACAGAAACTTGGCGGTTTTTAGTTTGTTTAACAAAAAATAAAAAACCCCAGAGGTGATCAAATACCCCCAAAAGAAAGCTCTATCTGTGGGAAGAAAATTATAAAAATTTAGTTTGGGTACAGTGTTGTATGACCATGCAATTTTCATTGAAATTACGACAGCACTGAAAGCTGAAAATTGTCCTGGGCAGGAAGGGGGGGAGTGCCCAGCACTGAAGTGGTTAAGGAATTATTCACCCCAGCAGCTGTGCTAGAATGCAGCTGTACAGTAGGTTGACAGTGGAGTCCCACTGAACCCAGGGCCGGTGTTCTGTCGAGATGTGCCCGCCGTCGAAAAGTGCCCGCGCATGCGCAGAACCGATGGGCACTCCAGCTAAGTTGCCGATCAGCAGGGGTGACTTCCCATATCGCATATCGTAGGAGCTTTTTTTCGACATGATACCATTTCTCGGGCACAATTTAATGCTATGCAAACAGCGAAGGGACACCGTATTTGTCATATTGTCACTCCAAAGACATGCTGGTAGGTTAATTGGATCCTGTTTAAAATTGTCCCTAGTATGTATGAATGTGAGTTAGGGACCTTAGATTGTAAGCTCCTTGAGGGTGTAGGGACTGATGTGAATGTACAATGTATATGTAAAGCTCTGCGTAAATTGACGGCGCTATAAGTACCTGAAATAAATAAATAAATAAATAAAAATATTGTGCCTTGCTGTTGCGCCGGGGGATAACAGTGAGGCACAATGTGACATCTGTGGTGACCCTCCACTCTTTGCATAGTTTTCAATTGTCCCCGTGAAATGGTATCGCTCGTCGAAAAAAACACCTACGATGTGCGCATGCGCCATGGTGACGTCACTCCAGCTGATAGGCAACTCAGCTGGAGAGCCCTTCCGTTCTGTGCATGCGCGGGCACTTTTCGATGGAGGGCACATATAAATAGAACACTGGTGCCTGAAGGCGCCACCAGGAGAGGGGGGCGCTAAAGCCAAGGCTTCTCTCAAGAAAAGCTAAAGCTGGTGCCGCCTCCGCTCGCACGTTTTCCCCGCTCAGCATAGCTGAGCACAGTGGCAGGCAGCACAGCCCTGGGCACTGTGACTTCAGAGCTGCCTGTGTTTCATCAGATTAGGCGACCCGTCAGAATGTGTAACAGAAGTGACGTTTCATCGCCGCCATCTTGCTACACCCCACCGCACTCTTCAATAGTAAGGATACACTGAGAAGGGGAAAGCGGACATCTTGTTACACCCACCGGCGTTTTGCATTTTACACTTATTTTTAACAGTAAAGTGAGTTTATATAGTGAAGTACAGTACTTAGACCTCCATATGGATGTTTAGAAGTTGAATTTTTTAAGAAAATTAACTTCTGCCAGATTAGCAAACCTGTGAGATCTGCAACCTTGCCGCTGCTTTTAAAATTCAATATCTAACCAGTCAGACGGAGTTGTAAGTACTGTATTCACTATATTAACTCACTTTACTGTTAAAAATAAGTGTAAAATTAAAAACTCCGGTGGGTGTAACAAGATGTCTGCTGTCTCGCTGTGGGCGAGTGCGGGGTGTAGCAAGATGGCGGCGGAACGTCACTTCCGTTACACATTCTGACGGGTCGCCAAATCTAACGATACACCTGCACACACATTACCATCTGCTCTCCCGGCCCCTCCTCCTCCTCTTCTCCAAGTCAGTTGCAGAAGATAGTTCGTTTCTCCCCCGATTCAGATGAGAGCGAGCCCGCGAGACCAGGGGGAGGAGCCGGGGGCGGGGCCAGTAACTGGAATAGCAGAGATGTAATCTGCACACACAGTTCTGCACTGCTGGCTTATCCCGGAGGAGGAGGAGGAGGATACTACCCTGCTGTGGGGTGAGTATCTCTGCCCTGGTATCCGGTGGGAGCACTCTGCACTGGTCCTGCCTAATCCTGTGCTGTGTACTGTACACTGTCATCCTATAGTCTGCTCTGTGCTGGTTCTATCAATGTACAAGCTGCTTGGTGTACCGAACTTATAGAGATGGGGGACAGTCCTCAGAATGGAGGACATTCAGGTCTAGGAGGTGGATGATACTTATTCCTCAGGTTAGAAGTTAACCCTTTTGTGACCACAATAGGACTCTATAAGTCCAAATGTACAGTATGTAGTGAGGAGGTTGGGGCTCATTCCCACAGGCGGGCATGCGTTAGGGTACGCATGTGTTGTCAAATGCATTGCAGACTCTGTTGTGTGTGTTTAACTTGCACTCATTTATCATTGGAACACGCTGCGCAAAAATACAGCATGTCCTATATTATTATTACATACCTTTCAACCGTCTCAGAGTCCGCTGGACCTTCCCACAATTTCAAGTGTGTCCCAGGGTCCCGCAGATCTGGGCTAGAGTCCCGGAAAACAGTGCCAAAACATGCACTTGGGTCCACTCCGTGTGAGGATTCCAGTCAGCAGGGCATTTCTGTGCGCTGCACTTCTGCACCGCCCCCTCCCCCACAGGAAGAAACAACCTCCGTACAGACCGCTGCACACCAGTGAGTACTATCACTCTAGTTTTATTTGCAGCGGGTCTGAACGAGTAGGCACTGACCCGGCGGCATCTTCTGCTTTCCATCTTCGACCTGTCATTCAACATTTTTACCAGCTCTGCTCATTGTCAGCGGGCGGCTCCGTTTTCCCCTGCCACCCAGCCAGCAGTCCGTGGCTGGGAGCAGGTGCACATCTGCAAGCTGAGCCGTCAGTGTCATCTCTTTCATTGCCAGCTCCGTCTCCACCCGCCTCCCAGCCTTTGGGAGTCTTTGGCTGGGAGCAGTTGAACTGTGTTGTCTGTAGCTGAGGGCTTCAGGAGGCGGCTGGGATGAAGAGTCATTAGGGTGGCCAGAACCGATTGCAGGGAGAAGAACTCTGAAGATCTCCTTGCCATGAACAATGGACAGTCTGACCCAAGAACGAGGATGTGCAGGCAGACAGAAACAGCAGCAAAGAGATCCGCTGGATGGAGCAGCTCCTTGACCACCCAGCTATGAGAACGGGCACTTCATGGAACTCTGTATGTAGCACACCCTGCAACCCTGCACTTAGTACATAGCGCACCCTGCACTCAGTACAGAGCACAACTCTGCACTCCTGTACGTAGCACACCCCGCAACCTTGCACCCAGTACAGAGCACAACTCTGCACTCCTGTACGTAGCGCACCCTGCAACCCTGCACTCAGTACAGAGCACAACTCTTCACTCCTGTATGTAGCGCACCCCGCAACCCTGCACTCAGTACAGAGCACAACTCTGCACTCCTGTACGTAGCGTACCCCGCAGCCCTGCACTCAGTACAGAGCACAACTCTGCACCTGTACGTAGCGAAACCCGCAACCCTGCACTCAGTACAGAGCACAACTCTGCACTCCTGTACGTAGCGTACCCCGCAACCCTGCACTCAGTGCAGAGCACAACTCTGCACTCCTGTACGTAGTGCACCCTGCAACCCTGCACTCAGTACAGAGCGCAACTTTGAACTCAGTATGTAGCGCACCCCACAACCCTGCACTCTTTATATAGAAAAGGATGAAGTAAAAAAATGCAGACTCCAAACACCCCTGACCCCTGTATTCTGTGCATTACACCCTCCCGACCCCTGCATTCTGTGCATTACACACTCCTGACCCCTGCATTCTGTGCATTATACCCTCTTGACGACCCCTGCATTCTGTGCATTATACCCTCCTGATCCCTGTGTTCTGTGCATTATATCCTTCTGATCCCTGCGTTCTGTGCATTACACCCTTCTGATCTCTGCGTTCTGTGCATTACACCCTTCTGATCCCTGCATTCTGTACATTGCACCCTTCTGATCCCTGCGTTCTGTGCATTGCACCCTTCTGATCCTTGCGTTCTGTGCATTACACCCTCCTGACCCCTGCGTTCTGTGCATTACTCCCTCCTGACCCCTGCGTTCTGTGCATTACACCCACATTTTGCCATGTCGCGCACCGCAGGTTGTCCCTTGCCTCAAGTGTCCCTCATTAGGAAGTTCAAAAGTTGGGAGGTATGTTATTATTCTTCTTCTTATTATTATTATTATCCTGAGTGGAAGGTAGGAGGTCATGGATTAAATGGCTTTTTATGTGTGACCATCTGTGCTGCTTATTATACAGTACACTGCATGTACATGGGGACCCTCTGTAGGGTGAACACATGGGGGGGGTAAAAAAAAGACAGAGAAGGAAAGATAGAGCTAGGGGGAAAGAGAGATGAGGGGACAGTTAGAGAAGTTACACAGAGACCGAGCATAGGAGATGGGGACAGAACAGAAGACACATGGGGGGGGGGGGGGACTCTGCTTTGCTCAGTGGGGGATCTGTGAGCATGGTGGGATGGAGCCCGCTCTGCTTTATGGATGGTCAGATGTCAGACTTTGCTGTCCGTTAACTCCGATGTGATCCGATCTGCCCAGATGGAGGTAAACAGATCCTCTTCTATTTGTTTTTAGTGGATTGGATTGGAGATTACACCCACTGCGCCAAGAGAATAGAGGGTCCAATTGGATCCACCTGAAAAACAGACGGCCAGATCCAATTGGACTTTTCATGTAAAAGTGCCTAAAGCACTATGTAATAGAGAGCATAATTAATATATGTACGTTCAAAGTACTAGTGCAGTAAATACATTTCATACAAAAAGTCCAATATAATTGTGTCATGATAAACTTGTGCAGATCAACTGCAAGCTGTTTGCACCGACTTCCGTGTAACATCACCAAGACACAAAAGCACATACCATCTGCTTACCAAAATAAATTACTTTATAAATTTATGAGGTCATGTGTGCTTGTCATCTGCATTATATTTGCAGCCACTTCACTCAAAAAGCAACAATGCAGGTATGATGGCTTTCTCCCAAAAGTGGCCTTTCACCATTCCGTCCAGTCCCAACCATAAGAAATCCTGTATATACAAAGAATAAAGCACGCTATAATGCATTACCAAGCCAATTAAACAATTTGTCTCTATCCTAGTAGTTTGCTGTGAGTACATTACTTTAATAAAGCAGGACAGTATATCCTGCTAATGTACTATGGCGTGCTTTAGTCTTTGCATATACGGGGTTTCCTGTGGTTGGGACTGGACAAAATGGCGAAAGACCACTTTTGGGACAAAGCCATCATACCTGCATTGTTGCTTTTTGAGTGAAGTAGCTGCAAATATCCGACAGATGACAAGCACACATCATCTCATAATTTTATAAAGTCACATTTTTTTGGTAAGCAGATGGTATGTGCTCTGTCTTGGTGATGTTAACCTGAAGTCGGTGCCAACAGCTTGCAGTGGATCTGCACAAGCTGATCACAGCACAATTTTATTGGACTTTTTATATGAAAGGTATGTTTTATGCATATTATTTACTAGCACTTTTAAATGTACATGTATTAATTATTCTTGATATCTATCACATTGCACTTTATTGTGGTTCACACTTATATGATGGATGTCCCATCCTCCTGGCAGAGCTGCTGTCTGGGGTCGGGGTGGTGGAAGGATGGTGGGGGGCACCAAAATGCACCTTCGCCTATGTACACAAAAATCCTGGCACCCGCCCTGACTGCACCTGGTGTGAATGAACCCTTACTGATTGAGTTTACATCTGCAATAACTAAATTGTTGTCTTGAAATGTGCAAATAATATACAAAAATGTGTTTATCCCCAAGAAATGCCTTTTAATTTGTGATACATTTAAACTAACCATGTTTTTTGTGCCTTTTTGTAGGACTAAACATATAAATACCACATCACAGACAATCTCACCTTGTTCAGTGAAATGTGAAACACTCCCACTGTAACATTTATGCGTTTCCAAAACTCTCAGTTTCATTTCTCCTGATGTTAGTGATGGCATCTGCTGGTCTAAAAAAGGAGCTGGAGTGTTCCATCTGCCTGAACATTTACACCAATCCTGTAAACCTGACATGTGGACACAATTTCTGCCGGGTCTGTATTGATCATGTGCTGGATACACAGGAGGGATCTAGAGGTTATTCCTGTCCTGAATGCAGACAGGAGTTTCAGGATCGGCCTGCACTGCACAGAAACATAACTCTACGTAACATAGTGGAGAATTTCCTGTCTTCTCAGCCAGACCAGGCGGGGACCGATGTCTTTTGTACTTACTGTGTGGACTCTCCTGTACCAGCTATTAAATCCTGTCTGCTGTGTGAAGCTTCTCTTTGTGATAAGCACCTGAGTGTCCACAAAAGGTCACCAGCACATGTCTTATCTGACCCCAGCACTTCCATGGAGAAGAGAAAATGCTCCATCCATAAAGAGAAGATCCTGGAGTATTACTGTACTGAAGACTCTGCCTGTATCTGCGTGTCCTGTTGTCTGATTGGAGAACACAGAGGACATCAGATGAAGTCATTGAATGAGGCCTCTAAGAAAAGAAAGAATAAACTGAAAAATGTTCTACAGAAACTGGTGACAAAGCGAGAGGAGACTGAGGAAATACTACAAAGTCTACAGGAACATGTTGGGACAGTAGAAGAAAAAGCCACTGCTGAAAGAAAAAGAGTCACTTTCCTGTTGGGAGACCTCAGGAAACAGCTGGAAGACCTGGAGAAGAGAGTCCTGAGTGAGATATCTAAGCAGGCAGAAGAGGTGTCACGTTTAGTTAATGATTTGGTGCAACAGATGGAGATAAAGAAGGACGAGCTGTCCAGGAAGATGGTTCACATTGAAGAGCTGTGTAACATGATGGATCCATTGACTATCCTACAGGAATCAGACAAAGGTGATTTGTGTGATACTGAGGATGGAGATAATGAAGACAAAGAGAGACATGGTCAATGCCTCCATGACGGAGGGGGTCTGGATGTGGCTGAGATTTCACGCACATTACAGGCAGGTTTATCTTGTATAATGAAAGAGGCAAATGAAAAGATCTATATACCCGAACCTGCAGACATATTATTGGATGTAGACACAGCCTGTAATAGTTTAAATATATCAGATGACCGGAAAACTGTGTCCTACTTACCAAACCAGAAATCCCCAGAAACACCAGAGAGGTTTAAGGTTTATCCTCAGGTGATAAGCAATCAGAGTTTCTCCTCTGGGCAACATTACTGGGAAGTGAATGTTGGGGAGTCACAGAGTTGGAATGTTGGAATGTGTTACCCCAGTATAGTCAGGGAAGAAGAGAAGTCAAAAATTGGTTTTAATAACAAGTCTTGGGGTTTATGGAAGTGGAATAATCAATACATTGTGGCATATTGTGGTCATCAAATCAAATTACCTTACAATATTTCCAGTGGCAAAGTAAGGATAGATCTGGATTATGAGGCTGGGAGGATCTCCTTTTATGATCTGTGTGATCCGATTCAACACCTCCACACCTTCACCGCCACCTTTACTGAGCCCCTCCATGCTGCATTAGGTGTATGGGGAGGTTGCTTAAAGATATCTGGATAATCTACAAAAAAAGATCAGGAATGGAAAATGTGTGCCTTCATATTGATAAACAGAAAAATATTAAAAAAGCGTTGTATGAGGTATATGTAAAAAAAAATGTACAATTTCAATAATTGCATCCTATAAATATATAATCTGATTATAATCACTTTTCAGTGTTTAACTAACCAGAGTCCCAGCCACTATCCTGAAGCTCCTCTGCCAATGCAAATATAACTTCAAACCTTCCTGCCAGATTCCCTCTCATTCCTAGATAGGCTTCAGCTTCAGATACGTTACTCTTGGTTTCTATGTCATGGGAAGCAGTAACATGGTAACTGTTAAGCCCTGTTCTTTCTGGAACCTTATGTAAATACTGAACTCTGCACTCTAGCTGTGGAATCTGCACCTCAGCCCCAACCATCCTCTCATATGGTGTGCTCTTGGCTATTGGCCTAGAATTTAACAACATGACTGCCTGTGTGAGGACCCGATCCCATCCCCTTAGTGTATGTGTGGGTGTAAGTTTGCATATCTGGTCCTTAAATAGCCTGTTGTATATTTCAATCAAACCAACTGCCTGTGGATGGTATGGGATCTGGCACAACCAGTACACTGCAGAATATTTGGCCCACTGCTGTACTGTTGATCCTGTGAAGTGTGAGCCATTATCACTTTGGACTTGTTTGGGACAACCATAAGCAATGACAAATTTCTGGATCAGTGGAAGCGTTGCGGCTTGATCTGATCCTGTGGAAGGATGAACAAGCAAAAGTCCTGAATAGGTGTCCACTGCAGTGCAACAATATCTCAGTCCATTGTTTCCCCTGGGCAGGGGACCGATGAAGTCAATCTGCCAGATCTCTGCAGGCCTCTCACCCCAATCTTAATTGACCCGGTGGAGAACTTTTGGAATGGCCATTGTCGCACTTCTACACACACTGTACAGTTCCCTATTACAGTCTTATAATTATGTCCATGGATATAGGCAATCCTCTCTGCTGTGCCCATTCATTTATTGCTTTCTGCCATAAATGTCCAGATTGCTTGTGGGCCCAGTTGGCCAAGTTCATCAAGACTGCCTTCACTTTGGTGATTTCATCTGCAACTCCGTTATAGTTCTCAAAGTCTGGGACCAGGGGCACATGTGCTTCAACATGCCCCACTTTTATGATGCGGGAGTGAGCTTCCTTCCAAATGTAGTCCCAGACTTCCTTTCCTCCTCACACCACCTTTCCATGAATCATCCATTCATTGGACTTCCACGTGGGCATCCAAGTTGTCAGTCCTTTAAAAACCGCCCAGCCGTCAGTGTAGATAGTGACATGGGAAGAAGGATCCTCCTGAAGAGTCATCACCACAGCTTTCAACTCTGCATACTGACTGGACCCTCCAATTCCGGTCTCCTACAGGACTGTGTCTGTACTTGGGTTGTAGGCTGCTGCTGTCCATTTACGCCCAGATGAGGCGACTATGGCTGAACCATCAGTGAACCTCACTGACTCCTTCATGTCTTCTGACAGGCTCAAAGGGTGGAGCCTCGTGAATGGGGTATGACTGCAGCACAGGAATTTCTTCTTCTGGCTGGGTGCTGGTAAAAGTAAAAAGCCCTGCCAACTGTTTTGAAATGTCTCTAACATTCCCTGCTGCAATACCCCCTCTTTCTTGAAGGTACCACTTCCATTTCATCAGTGAGAAAAAAAGGAATGTGGCTGGAGAGTCCTTGATAAAATACGGCACCTCATCCCAATAATCAATAAAGAACAATGATTGGGGATATATAGCGGTTCCAGGGAATTTAAAGATTTGTTACACAAAAATAATTTAAAAATATAGTTTTATTAATATACATAGTAAAAAAAGCAAAAAAAAAAACAAAGTACAGGGGTGCAATATACATAAAATCACTATACAAGAACACGTAAAGAATACAGCGGAGACCGGCCAGTGTGTATAGAGGCAGGTCTTTAACAGGTAATCAATTCCTACATGTTTCGCCAACTTTGGCTTCCTCAGGGAAAGATGATTACACCTGTGCAATTTTGTAGATTCTAAATAGAAAAGAAAGAGACATATAATAGTATATGCTAGTAATAGGTATAAAACAATATTGATTTGTCAGTAGTTTTATCAATAAATGAATGCTGGACATGGCTGGGGTAGCCACCTCTTAAAGTGGGGTTCCACCCAGGGGGGCCGTAAAAAAAAAAAAAAATTAAAAGTCAGCAGCTACAAATACTGCAGCTGCTGACTTTTAATTGGACACTTACCTGTCCCTGGGTCCAGCGATGCGGGGGAACGAAGCCCCGCTCGTCCCCCCCTCCGCTCGTCGGTGCCAGCATTTCAACTGTGGGCGCCGGGCTGTGGCTTCACAGCCTGGCACCCACTGCGCATGCGCGAGCGGCGCCACGCGCCGCGATTGGCCGCTTAATCACCTGGGACCTGTAATGGGTCCCAGATGATTGACAGGAGGGAGGGAGCAGAGCGGAGCCCTTCCTGTGCCTGGGGGGAAGTGATGTCACCAGCCCAGGCAAAGGAACAGACAGACTACGAGGGACCACCTAGCAACAGACATTTAGAGGTAAGTGAAAAAAAAAAAAATATCCAAATGTTTTTTTGGGTTTTTTTTTAGAATTTTTACAGGTATTTTTGTTTTTTGAGTGGAACCCCACTTTAAAGAAACCAGAGCCCATAACAGTGACCCCCAGATAGAAAAATAGGTACCTACCAAAAACTCACAACAAGCACCAGAGGACATACGGCACCCCAAGGGGGGTCGGAGGTCCTGCACCGCAACTATACGTGGCTGCAGGGGGCAGACCTAGCAAGAAAAGAATATGTTCAATGTATAATATGCTGTAAGGGGATCCTTTGTAGGATTGGTAGTCCAAAACAAAGTAAGGGGGCTAACATAGCCTCAAAATAGTTTACAATATGTATATAGTAAAAACAAACACAAGGACGCCCAAAATGCTGAGTGACTATATGGACTGAGGGAGATGAAAAAATTCCACCAGGATGGATATTGTCTCAAATATAGTATTACTGAAACAGAGAAAATAAAAAGATACAAACTATATATAAGTATATAGGTGTAATACCACCAAATGGCCTAAAGAAGTGAATGATTACATGAGAGGTAGTATAAAAAAAGGTGAAGGCACTCACCAACAAGACCACCATGTGGCTAATCATAGTAGGGGTGTATTCATCCATTAGTATTGATCCATAATAATATCCAAGGCAGATCAGTGCAGCAAGGTGGAGCACCTAAGGTTTGAAAGATAGTTTGTAAAATATAGAGACATATGTCCATAGAGGAGAGTGGGCCAGTGGCAACCAATATCTATAAGAGGGACTTACCTGGAATTCAACAACAGCAAGTGTGGGCGCCCTTGAGAACCAGCGAGGTAGGGACTGGAAAAGCTGGCACTATATACCCCCCACACACAATCGGTGTCTGACGTCACCGATCGTGTGAGCGGACAGAGAGGGCCATCGCGCATGCGCCCGTCGTCGGCTCTGTAGGCATACAATCCCCACAGTGCCGTGCGGGAAGCCGTCCGTGTCACGTGACAAGTGTTGAATGTGACGCGGATAATCTGGGCAGGGGGAGCTGTCCGTCAAGTGATCTCGGCATGACAGCGGCACCAAAACCAAGAAGGGCAGATGGTAAAATGTGATCCATGTAGATCATGACATGGACAATGGCAAGGGGCGGGCTGGCACAGCAATGAGCGCTGCCGCCCTTGGGTGTCCATACAGCCTATAGCGGCACATGCCAAGGGGGACCAGAAACCCCCCGATACTCGTCGGAGTAGCAGGCACCGGTGGGGGGGTGATGATAGGGACCCCAGCATGAGGAGGGGCAGGGCATAGAGGAGGGCAATGCAATACCCCCCACCACACACACACCAAATGGGGGGGCGAGGAGTTAGGCCCTCAACTGGGTCCCGCACTGTAGCCATGACGAGCATTCATGTATAGCATATAAGATGTATTGAGCAATACAACAACAACAAAAATTTTCATCTCCCTCAGTCCATATAGTCACTCAGCATTTTGGGCATCCTTGTGTTTTGTTTTTGTTTTTACTATATACATATTGTAAGTATTTTGAGGCTATGTTAGCCCCCTTACTTTGTTTTGGACTACCAATCCTACAAAGGATCCCCTTACAGCATATTATACATTGAACATATTCTTTTCTTGCTAGGTCTTTGTCTGCCCCCTGCAGCCACGTATAGTAGCGGTGCAGGACCTCCGACCCCGCTTGGGGTGCCGTATGTCCTCTGGTGCTTGTTGTGAGTTTTTGGTAGGTACCTATTTTTCTATCTGGGGGTCACTGTTATGGGCACTGGTTTCTTTAAGAGGGGACTACCCCAGCTATGTCCAGCATTCATTTATTGATAAAACTACTGACAAATCAATATTGTTTTATACCTATTACTAGCATATACTATTATATGTCTCTTTCTTTTCTATTTAGAATCTACAGAATTGCACAGGTGTGATCATCTTTCCCTGAGGAAGCCAAAGTTAGCGAAACATGTAGGAATTGATTACCTGTTAAAGACCTGCCTCTATACACACTGGCCGGTCTCCGCTGTATTCTTTACGTGTTCTTGTATAGAGATTTTATGTATATTGAACCCCTTTACTTTGTACGCTTTTTTTACTATGTATATTAATAAAACTATATTTTTTAATAATTTTTTTGTAACAAATATTTAAATTCCTTGGCACCGCTATAATCCCCTCTCCTATCCCCAATCATTGTTCTCCTCCATTTCATCAGTGTCTGGTTCTAGGCTACAGCTGCCCTAGTGGTCATTCCATTATCTCTCACCCATCATGGTATTGGCAATGCAGTATGGATGGTGACTGTGTCCTTTCCTGTAATGGTCTCTACATGTTGAAGTGCTGTGTAAGCCCCAAACAGGTACTTCTCTAGGGGCGTGTATCTCTTGTGTGCCCCTGTCAGTTGTTTGGACCAAAATCCAATGGGTATTGCTCTCAGTCCTTTCTTTTTATTTGACTGCCACAGACTCCAATACATGGTACCATTCTGCTCCACTAGATCCAGCTGAAATGGTACTCCTTGTCTTACGAGCCCCATTCCCTGATACTGAAAAATGGCTTCTTTAGCAACAAGGAATGCAGTCTGCTGCTCTGACCCCCATGAGAACTCAGTACTTTTCCTGGTAACATTGTATATAGGCCTCAGAATCAGTCCAAGATGTGGGATCTCCAGAATCCCACAACTCCAATGAACTTCTGTGCCTCCTTTTTGGTAGTAGGGGGTGACAGCGCCTGGATAGTTTGCACAACTATGTCTGGAATTTTCCTCTGTGGCCCAGTCCACATCATTCCTAGGAATTTGACCTCTGTGGCAGGTCCTAATACTTTCTCTGTTGATAGCCCACCCTCTGTTCTCCAAGTGCTGTATCAGTAGGTGCAGTGCTTCAGTTACATCTTCTTTTTTCCCAGAGATCATGATGTCATCAATGTAGTGAAACACAGCGACTTTCAAATTCAGTCTACTTAAATCTCTTTCAATCGGTCCATGACAAATCGTTGGAGAATGAAGATAGCCTTGCAGAAGGACAGTGAAAGTGTACTGGCGGCCGTCCCACACCTTAGAAAACTGGTCTTGACACTCTGGGGGTCATTTACTATAGCGCCAGAAAGTACTGGGCACTATGGCAAATAATAGCTCGCATTTTAGCCAAATAAAATTCCAACAGGCGAATGTGCGAATGAAAATTAGCGCCATTGTTGAGAAACATACATTGGTAAATTCCAAATCGGCGCTAATTAACGCTTCCGCGTATATGCAAATGCCAATTCCTACCAAGTTATATAGTACTACACTGTAACCATGATCCATGTATGTGAAAGAAACATTTTTATGTGAGATGTGCCCTACCTTGTGTGCATCTATTGATGTATGTTGCAATTAGTATTCCTAGTTTTTTTCCTTCTTTTGCTAACGAATGCAGTTATGAATGATTATTACATAGTAATGTCTGCTATTCTGTAAAGTTACATGTATTAAACATTTAGGTTACCTATTTGTTGTATGTTGTTTTTTATTTTTTAATTTAGGTGACTATTAAGCGGTAATTATTTATATTTATTCTTTAATCATACTACACTATTATGCAGGTCTCGTACTTAGCACAATGGCTTAGTAGTCTGCTCAGATGTCTCCACAGCCCGCACGGTACAAATTCAAATACCATCCACCAGCTGTGTTTATTTTTTCAGTGCACAAGTGAATTAAAATAAACAAACAAAAAAATGTAATCTGCCCGTTAGTGTGTGGTGTATGGAATTTCACACCATAATAGTATTGAATACTTACATATCATTGCATGCATTTGAAGAGTTAATATAATAGAATCAGCCAAACTTAAAGTGCATTGGCTAATTGGCATTCACCTATTTTCAGCATATGCTGCTTTGGCTAATAGTCATTTGCCTTTTTTTTCACCAATTCAATCTTTTAGTATTTCTCTGTGGGATTTGAACCCATGAGTTCTTCAAGGTAGAAGTACTGACCACTAGCCTATTGGGCGTAGCACAGTCATACATAGAAAATACATTCACTAGTGTTTGATGTTTCTTCTCCCCGAGCTGTCTCTCCTGCTGCCGCCATCTTCTCCCGCTGATGTGTTCTTCCGCGCAGCCGGTTACCCACTAATAAAATAAAAGCCGCTCTTTTTGTGGCGGCCTTCTGTGACCATCCGATAATGTCACCCAGAGAGTCCGCTCCATGGCTATGTAAGAGACGCCACACAGCGGGTGACAACACAGCAGAGGAAGAGCGCCATGGAAGAAGAGCAACTTTTTTTTTTATTAGCGGGTAACCAGCGGTGCGGAAGAACACAGCAGATGGAGAAGATGGCGGGGGCAGGAGAGACGGCTCTGGGAGAATACAGCTCGGGGAGAAGATGGAGGAGGGAGAGACAGCGTCTGGAGAAGATGGCTCAGGGAAGAAGGAGCTATTTTACATTAAAGGACTTGTCAAAAACCGGCTATTGATTTTACATTTACATTTCACTGCTTTTTTTGGTGAATGGGTAGGGGTAAAATGTACCCCATACCCATTCACATAGGGGGGCAGGATCTGGGAGCCCCCTTGTTAAAGGGGGCTTCCAGATTCTGATAAACCCCCTGCCCACAGACCGACAACCACCGACCAGGGTTGTTGGGAAGAGGCCCCCTGTCCCCATCAACATGGGGAAAAGGTGCTTTGGGGTATGTGGCCTGGTAAGGTTCAGAAGGGGAGGGTGCTCACTCGTCCCCCCTATCCTGACCTCCAGGCTGCATGCTCAGATAAGGGTCTGGTATGGATTTTGGGGGGGGCCCACATCAAATTTATTTTACATTTTGGTGTGGGGTTCCCCTTAAAGTCCATACTGAAGGGCCTGGTATGTACTGGGGGGACCCTATGAAATTTTTTTTCTTGAATTTTGGAATTCCATACCATAATATTATTGAATAAGTACATACCATTGCATGCATTTGAAGAGTTAAAATATGGAATAAACCAAGCTGATGTGCTTTGGCTAATTATGCTTCTGAGTACAATGCACACTTCCAGGAGGTGATGCTGTTAGTGGGATTTGAACTCATGGCTTGAACTTTTGGGGGCAGCAGGGTATACCGCTATGCTACAGAGCTAAGCACATACCTACAGAGAAAATACATTTACTAATGTTTGATTCTATACAATAATGTTTTGCATTTCAGGCATTAATATTATAGTAACAACCATGCTCATGCTGATGTGGCATTGGCTAATAGGCATTCGCCTCTTTTCAGCATATGCTGCTGAGTCTAATGCAAGCTTTCAGTAGGTGATACCATCTGTGTGATTTTCAGCCATTTGAGCACAATTATATTGAGAACATACGTTTACTAGTGTTTGATGGTGGGACTACTTTATATTCTAGGTTTAATAGTACTCAGCACAGTGACTTAGGCCCCTTTCACACTTGTGCGACCTGAAAGTTGCGAGATTTTGATGCCACTTTAAGCAATGCCTGTTTAATCTTGAGGTCTATGGACGCAGGAGTCGCAGGGAAAGGCACGCAACTTTCCCGCGATTTTGCATCAGCAATTTTGCCGCAATTCCAGGGAATGCCTGTGTAAACTTGAGGTCTATTGACCTCAACTCGCATCAAAGTCAGACCAAAGTAGTACAGGGACTACGTTGAAGTCAGTGTTACTTGATGTCGCACAGATATGAATGGTACACATTGAAAATCATGGGGTATGACTTGTCATGCAACTCTGATGTCCAAAGTCGCACAAGTGTGACTCAGCCCGACTTTGTGAGCCATTTCAGAGACATCAGTGCACTTTCATGCACAGATGTCTAGTGAAATCACATAGGTCCCAACTGTTCTCCTTTAAGAAGGTGTCCTATGCCTACCTACTTTTGCTAATAGGTGTCTCTTATACACATCTCAAAAAGTTGGGAGGTAAGAAATCTCCCCATGAAGTCGCCCAAAGTAGTGCAGGAACTACTTTTGGGAATCATTGTGGCATCGCACCAATTCGGACAGTTCCATTGCCATCAATAGGTGCCGATTTGGCCCGCAATTTGACATGTCAATTCTGAGCTATGTGAACATGGGTGAAGTTGCATAGATATTAGAGCTGCACAGTTCTGGCCAAAATGAGAATCACAATTTTTTTGCTTAGAATAAAAAGATCCTGATTCTCGCAACGTAAAATCTTTCACATTATCCCCCAAAAAATTGGGCTTTTTTTTTTTTTAATTCATTAAAGTAATTTTTTCCCCAAAAAAGTTGAGTTTGAAAGACCGTGGCACAAATACAGTGTGACATAAAATATTGTAACCACCATTTTATTCTCTAGGGTCTCTACTAAAAAATATATATATAATGTTGGGGGGTTCTAAGTAATTTTCTAGCAAAAAAAAAAAAGATTTTAACCAGAAACCAACAAATGTCAGTGTTTAGTGTTTAAGTGGCTAAACTTTCCTTACTTACACAGAAGTCTATTTCATTGACAAATTGTTACAATGTTTCTCGTTAAGTTCACTGATAAAGAATGTTCTAATTCTTGGCAGACTTCCCAATTTTTCTATTCCTTTCTTTTGATGGCTGTGGCTTCAAAAGAGCAGAGAGAATTCTTTGCATAGCAAGAATCGTGAAGTGCTTTTTTCAAGATCGCAAAGGGGAAAAAAATCACGATGACGATTAATCGTGCAGCTCTAATAAATATGAATGGAAATCATGAGGGACAACTTTTCATGTGACTCTGAGGTCCAAAGCTGCATGAAAAGTCACCCAAGTGTGAAAGTAACCTAATGAGATTAATTGATAACACCTTTGAACCTTTGAATAAGGCCCCATTTGCACTTGTGCGACCTTAAAATTGCACAGCTTTGCCATGACTTGAAGCAATGTATGTGTAATCTTGTGGTGTATGGACCTCAAATTGCATCAAAGTCAAACCAAGGTAGTGCAGGGATGAATTCGCTACACTTTCAGTATGCACAAGTGACAATAGAGCCAAATTCAAAGGTGTTATCCTTGAATCTCATTCACACTGCTGCGACCTGAAAGTCACACTATTTGCTGCCACTTTGCTGCTGCAACTTGGCCCCAACTTCTGGGCATGCATGTGTAATATTGTACCCGATATACCTCAAGTCACACGAAAGTCATACCAAAGTAGTACAGGGACTACTTTGAAGTTGGTGCGACTTAAAGTAGCACAGATATGAATGGTTATCATTGAGAATCATGGGGTACAACTTGTCATGCAGCTCAGAGGTCCAAATTTGCTGGAAAATTCGCCCAACTGTGAAACAGGTCATAAATATTTTAATAAAAGGAGCTCTCATTTATACTTGCATAGTCCTTACTGATTTACATCAGCAGAACAAATGCAGGAAGTGATGTGTGCACATGGGACGGAAGCAAATGTGTGGTGATGCCAAACAAATCAATGAACCCCACCCACACCAAATCTAACTACCACATCCACCCCCACATTGATTAAAGCGGAGTTCCACCCTAAAGTGGAACTTCCGCTCATCGGATTCCTCCCCCCCTCCGGTGCCACAATTGGCACCTTTCGGGGGGGGGGGGGGTGCAGATACCTGTCTAATACAGGTATCTGCAGCCACTTCCGGGCTTAGACAGCCGCAGAATATCCGCAGAAGCCTGCCCCCCCCCCCCCCCCGTTGTGTGCTGGGAAACACACAGTTCCCAGCACACAACGGGGACCAGTGCAGAGGCGCATGCGCAGTAGGGAACCGGGCAGTGAAGCCGCAGAGCTTCACTTCCTGATTCCCTGACCGAGGATGGCGACAGGGGCAGCCGAGAGCCGAGCGATTGATCAGCTTCGGCTGCCGACATCGCTGGACCCTGGGACAGGTAAGTGTCCATTTATTAAAAGTCAGCAGCTGCAGTATTTGTAGCTGCTGGCTTTTAATATTTTTTTTTAGGGTGCAGCTCCTCTTTAAGTACAAGTACATATCCTACACTTACCCGGCCAATGAGCAGCACCTCGTCTTTGCTAAAGAGACCTCGCCATGTCCACCTAGATGGAGATCCTGACCATCCGGGTGCATACAATGACTAATTTCCGGGTCAGAAGGTGAAACCACGCTTTTGATTGCAGCTGCGAATATTTGATCAACCACGATTAGTATTTTTTATTTTCAGATATGCAAATCTGTATTTCTACATATATTTGAAGGTAAACTTAAGGGGGTTTGATAAGAAATGGTGTCCCTAGGTTAGCAGCAGGTCAATTACAAAGACAAAAGGCCCAGTTTGAGCCCTGGTTCACATTTACAGAGGGAGGAAAGCGTTCAGCTGAACTCACACAATTTCATTCCTGCATGTCAGTCCCGACTGTGGGGGTAACATCAGAGACATTGGTGCAGGTTTCTGCACCGATATCAATACAAATCGCACCAATTAAAACAGTGCAATTGCCTATCCACCAGATGAATTCATTACCTGCAATTCTCCACAGCTGTTATATATAAATATTCCACCTTTATCATTAACTTGCAGGTGTGCAGAAGCCTAGGTTTACATTGGAGCGATTTGAGAGATCAAATCGCATGACTATTGGCAGCAATGGCACTGTTCCAATCGATGCAACTTTTTAGTGGCGCCGCACCAATTTGCTAAAGTAGTTCCTGCACTACTTTTGCCGATTTCAGTTGTGATGTCAATAGACATTTGTGTATGAAGCCACACGGATGTCTATTAAGTCGCACCTGAAATCACACTGACCTTGCTACTTTGAAATCGTGCTACTTCAAGTGAAGTAGCGCGATTTCAAAGTAGCATCAATGTGAACCAGGGCAAAAAGATTCATTTTTTGGCGCACAAATACATATTGAAATAAAATATAAGAGATATTGCACTTTCCCAAAACCACCACCCACAAAAATTAAAGAGAAAGAAAAGTAGAAGAAAAAAAAAAAACCACAACAAATGTTCAATAATGTACTTTTATTTTACCAGCAGAAAAAAAAACATTTACATTCATTTACTAGCTTCAAAACATTTTGGACAGGATATATGGTGCTACATTTAGCAATGGGATTTTAAGGGCCCTGCTCATAGGAGTTTACAATCTAAAATTAGACAAAACCTTAGAGTGGACACAGCTTTAATTTCAGTGTATAACGGGCAACACATCACAATATTGAATAAGGAGTTAGTATGTGGGTGTGGCGCTGTCCTCATTAACGTGTACCAAATGTTTAAAAAATAAAATAAAATTCAATCTTCTAATGTGATAAATCACCTAAAACCAGTTATACACATGAACTATTACTATATGAAAAGTGATCCACTCTATGTGGTGAGGAAGAGGGGGGGGGAGGGGGGAGAGGAAGGAAAGGGGATGTAAACTGGAAAGTGGTATAATACAATTAGTAACTAAATAAAGTGCATATGATAAAGTGACTTGTGCTCCATGCAACAATATGATATCAGACACATATGATTGGCTTATTAAGATAAACTGTGACTTGTGCTCAGTGCAACGTTGGTGATTTTGAACAGTCCTTATAGATTTCTTGACGTTTAAAATAGGCAGGTATATCCAAAACACATCTGCTACTGGTATTTCTGTGGTGCCCGGCTGTTTGTGTCTCGTACTGTAATCATGCAGACACTCACCAGCTTTCTTAACCCCTGCAGGGGTGACACGCAGTCACAGTGTATGCCACTGTGCGGCAGTCCTTAGCGCTTTCAGGGTCAGGATGGCATTTAAACATAGAAGAGAAAGGGAATTCCCATAGCGTAAAACCATAAAAACGTTTTATTTAACTACTTCCATACAGGGCATTTTCACCCCCTTCCTGCCCAAGCCAATTTTCAGCTTTCAGCGCTGTCGCACTTTGAATAACAATTGCGCGGTCATACTA
Source organism: Lithobates clamitans (assembly GCA_037952925.1). Lineage (NCBI taxonomy): Eukaryota > Metazoa > Chordata > Amphibia > Anura > Ranidae > Lithobates > Lithobates clamitans. The sequence goes on along the minus strand of JBBGZY010000208.1, from coordinate 592,977 downwards.
CACTGTACCCAAATGAAATTTTTATAATTTTTTCCCCACTAATAGAGCTTTCTTTTGGTGGTATTTGATCACCTCTGCGTTTTTTTATTTCTTGTGCTATAAACAAAACAAGAGTGACAAGTTTAAGAAAAACAAAATATTTTTTACTTTTTGCTATAAGTATCCAAATTTTTTTTCTTAAACACATTTTTTCCCGATTTTAGGCCGATTCGGATTCTTCTACATATTTTTGGTAAAAAATATCGCAATAAGCGTATATTTATTGGTTTGCGCAAAAGTTATAGCGTCTAAAAAATAAGGGGATAGATTTATAGCATTTTTATTTATTTATTTTTTTACTAGTAATGGCGGCGATCTGCGATTTTTTTCTTGACTGCAATATTGCGGCGGACACATCGGACAATTTTGACACATTTTTGGGACCATTCACACATATACAGCGATCCGTGCTATAAAAATGCATTGATTACTGTATAAATGTGACTGGCAATGAAGGGGTTAACCAGGAGGGGCGCTGTAGGGGTTAATGTGTTGCTATGGAGTGATTCTAACTGTGGGGGGAGGGGATTCAAAAGGGGAGGAGGCCGATCGGTGTTCCTCTGTACAAGGAACACACCATCGGTCTCCTCCCATCTGACAGGACGTGGATCTGTGTGTTTACACATACAGATCCACGGTCCTGCTCGGTTACCGGGCAATCGCGGGTGCCCGGCCGACATCGCGGGCACCGGGACCCGAGCGATGCGGCGGCGCGCGCAACCTGGGCTGCCTGAAGGCTGCACCGTCATATGACGGCGGCCCAGAACAACAGCTGCACCGTCCCGCCGTCATATGACGGTGGGCGGGCAGCAACTGGTTAAAGCAGATGACAGAGTGGTACTCACATATTGATAGCTTGTATAGAGGCAGCAAATTCAGGCAACAAAATGTCATCAGAAAAAACGTCAGGTTCAAAACTATTCTCTGGGAGATGATGCAAGGCGTCAGATTAGGCCACGCCTTACGCGTTTCATCAGAGGACATCTACGCTCCCGTATGGTTTTACGCTATGGGAATTCCCTTTCTCTCCTATGTTTAAATGCCATCCTGACCCTGAAAGCGTAAGGACTGCCGCACAGTGGCCTACACTGAGTGCGTGTCACCCCTGCAGGGGTTAAGAAAGCTGGTGAGTGTCTGCATGATTACAGTACGAGACAAAAACACCCGGGCGCCACAGAAACACAAGTAGCAGATGTGTTTTGGTTATACCTGCCTATTTTAAACGTCAAGAAATTTATAAGGACTGTTCAAAATCACCAACGTTGCACTGAGCACAAGTCACGGTTTATCTTAATAAGCCAATCATATGTGTCTAATATATTGTTGCATGAAGCACAAGTCACTTTATTATATGCACTTTATTTAGTTACTAATTGTATTATACCACTTTCCAGTTTACATCCCCTTTCCTTCCTCTCCCCCCACTTCCTCACCACATAGAGTGGATCACTTTTCATATAGTAATAGTTCATGCGTATAACTGGTTTTAGGTGATTTATCACATTAGAAGATTGAATTTTATTTTTTAAACATTTGGTACACGTTAATGAGGACAGCGCCACACCCACATACTAACTCCTTATTCACTTTTAGTTTTCTCCACTTTGGTGGGGATTGCTTCTGTGGAGGCAGCAGTCCAATACATTATCTAGGTACTTTATTTCTATTCATCTATTCACCTACTTCTATTCACTCATTCCCGTTGCGCGGATTCACTATTACATTTGGCCAACATCACAATATCTGCAAGATTATAGAAACATTCTTAACAGTCATTCTTGCAAAGCATTCCCACATAATATTACAAAAGACTTATTCAACACACCCACCACCAGCCCACAATCCACACATACATACATAGGTGACCATGTTCTGCTGGAAGCTGCATTTCAGTGTACACAATTAAACGAGATAAAAAAAGAGAAGGTCAGCAGATGCTTCCAAACAATGTTTGCATGATCACACAGGAACAATACACACACAACATTAACAGCATGGCCACATAAACCCACTTTTGATTGAAAAAATGCACAAGAATTTCATCAAATCTCCCACTATCATTCCTTCGCCCCCACAACAAAAAACCTAACCTTCTCAGGCCAAACGAACCCCCTACTGCAGGCCTTTATAGAAGAGAGGTTGTATTGTTAGCACACTGACACACCCGATAGAAGTATACGCCCACCAGTATCTTTCAATCTGTCTCTTCATGTATGTCCAAAGTGATTGCACCTGATGGGCAGGAACACATAATACTATTCACAACTGTGTTGGCCCTTGGCTATGTGCATCAAATCTCCAACTACAGGACAAAGATCAAAGTCCATTTGCATCCACATAAACAAAGCAACAGTTTTCTAAGCATATGTACCTGTGCAGTGTAAACCCTAAAATTTGGATTGTCCAAGTCCCTGGGCATGATTAGTGCTAATAAACATTAACATCAGTCCCTGGCTGCAATGAGCTTCCAATATAAAGTCCAAAATTAACTTTCTTATATTAGAACCTATTTCGACAGGAGACAAATAAAATGCCAGCATGTCTTTGGATTGTGGTGAGAAACCCACACAGGGAGAACATATAAACTTCAACACAAGGATTAGCATGTTATGGAATTGAACCAACATCCCAGGTGCTGCTAGACAGAGCTGCTACCCACTTAGCCACCAGGCAACCCCACACATGTTCTCTGCATCTCTGTGGTGTGAACCAGCCCTAAGTCCATAGCCATGCTCAGTGCCACAAACAATATACAATATATTGGCCTAAGTATTGGGACACCTGCCTTTAAACGCACATGAACTGTAATGGCATCCCAGGATTAGTATTGGGTTCAAAACTCATTTGGCCCACCCTTTGCAGCTATAACAGCTTCAACTCTTCTTGTCCACAAGGTTTAGGAGTGTGTCTATGGGAATGTTTGACCATTCTTCCAAGTATATTTGTGAGGTCAGGGACTGACGTTGGACGAGAAGGCCTGACCTACAGTCTCCTCTCTAATTCATCCCCAAGGTCTTCTGTTGTGTTGGGGTCAGGACTCTGTGCAGGCCAGTCAAGTTCCTCCACCCCAAAATCACTCATCCATGTCTTTATGGACCTTGCTTTGTGCACTGGTCCAAATGATTTGGTGGAGGGGGATTATGATGTGGGGTTGTTTTTCAGGGCTTGGCCTCTTAGTTCCAGTTAAGGGAACTCTTAAGGCGTCAGCATACCAAGACATTTTGGACAATTTCATGCTCCCAACTTTGTGGGAACAGTTTGGGGAAAGCCCCTTCCTGTTCCAACATGACTGCACACCAGTGCACAAAGCAAGGTCCATAAAGACATGGATGAGCAAGTTTGGGGTGGAGAAACTTGACTGGCCTGCACAGACTCCTGGCCTCAACCCGATAGAACATCTTTTGGCTGAATAAGAGTAGAGACTGCGAGCCAGGCCTTCTCATCCAACATCAGTGCCTGGCCTCACAAATGCACTTCTGGAAGAATGATCAAACATTCCCATAGGCCAGTGATGGTGAACCTTGGCACTCCAGATGTTTTGGAACTACATTTCCCATGATGCTCAACTACACTGCAGAGTGCATGAGCATCATGGGAAATGTAGTTCCAAAACATCTGGGATGCCAAGGTTCGCCATCACTGCCATAGGTACACTAAACCTTGTGGAAAGCTTTCCCAGAAGCTGTTCTAGCTGCAAAGGGTGGGACAAATCAAATTTTAACCCTACGGACTAAGACTGGGCTGCCATTAAAGTTCATGTGTGTGTAAAGGCAGGCGTCTCATTACTTTTGGCTAAACAGTGTATCTGGAAAAGAGTTACAATGGTGGTGGAACCCTCCTACACATAACTACTACATTTAGACATAGTTATAGGACCTGGGAGGTGAGACAACTTCTCTACATGAAGTAACATGGTTGGGATTTGAACCCAGACTCTCAGGAATTACTAAGCAGAAGTTCTAACCTCTAAGCCACGGAGCTGCCACATGTGAGACCCTCCTACACATAACTACACATAAATACACATAAAAACACATAAATACTGCATTTCTATGGACATACAGGTGATGGAATTACATTACTCAAGAGTTATTCTTCTTGATTTATTCTGTGATATTTGGTATTTTTTTGTGGGTGAGATTAAAATATTACCCTCAAATTTTTGGGAATTACATTTTGATTTCTGATGTTGGTACACATATCACATTTTTGGGCTCAAATTATGAATATTTGGAAATAATAAAAAGCACAAAAAATTGTGATTTATTTTAAATTTGCATCAGCAATGATATTGTTTGTGGATTGTAAAGACTCCTGTGTGAGTTTGGGTAAAGATTGTTGTGAGATGAAGAGTAACAAGTGAAAGTGACATTGAAAAATATAGTTTATCAAAACATTCCACATTGTAGCATTCTTAAAATCAAAATATTTTAGGTAGAAGCAACAATGTTGCAAAGGAAATTTTATTTCACAGAAAGATACATTTCATCTCAACATTAAAAGGTTTTTTTTGTGAAAGTTAGAATTGTTCCATTAGAATCAATGACTGAAACTTCATTTGGACTAAAATAGAGCAGATTTTAACTTACAAAAAATGTTCTCTAATTAGCTCTCATTTTGGTATTTATTATAGCTCCGGGTAAAAAAGACACTTGAGTTAAAATGAGTTATTTTCAGGTCTGAGCATGCTCAGTTGTATTGGCACCTAGTTGTCCAAAACGGGGAATTTTTCACTTTTCAGACTTTTAAAGATATTTCAGTGTAGAAATCACTTTTTCACACAGTTTAAAAGCAGATTATCTTTAAATAATATACTGCATATTTCAGTACCATTTAGGCAATTATATCATGCTCTAAACATTATTTCCATGTGCAATTCTCCAGGTTTTAGCAGAGTAAGGGTTTGGGCGCTATTTGGTTTCAGGGAACTATAGTAAATTCGATTTTGGGAGTATTTTCTCACCAGCGATATAGTGAATACCGTTTTAGCGCGAATTAGCGCTATTAGCGCTAATTCGCGCTAAATTGTTGCGAATTAGCGCTAATTCGTGGCAATTTGCGTGAATTAGCGCCGTGGCGCTTTAGTAAATGACCCCCTCTGTGTCTACCAAAATTGAAAAGAAAGCATTAGCCAGGTCTATCACAGCATGATATTCTCCTGCTTCTTTAGCAATTTTCTCAACAATTGAGATCATATCTGGTACAGCTGACTTCAATGGAGGTGCCACTTTGTTTAGACCTCTAATCCACAGTCATTCTATATGTCCCATCAGGTTTCTTTACTAGGAACACTGAAGACGAGAGAGGACTTACAGCAGGTCTAAGGATCCCTACTCTCAACAGTTCCTAAATAGTCTCCCCAATTTCTTTATGGCCTCCAGGAAGTCTGTACTGGTTGAGACAGACTGGCTTCTCTGGTGGAGGAATGTAAACAGGGGTCCATTTTGCATGACCTCTGACCACAGCCTACACCGCCCCAACCAGATACCCTTTATCAGGATACCCGAATGTGAATGTACCCCTTTCAGTCTGAATTGACTGACCTTGAAGTACATCCATCCCAAGAATATTTTCGGGTAACTCTGATACCAAAACATTTGTCATAAATCCTGATCCCTTGCCAATAGCCAATTTCACCCGTATCCTAACTGCTGGTGTGGTTTGCCCTCCCAAACCTTCTACATAAATCAATTCTTCTTTGTGATGGGAAGGATTTCCTTGCAAAAGTGTAACTTCAGCTCCGTTATCAACTAAAGCCATTACATGTGTAGGAGAAGATGACTTCCCCACCATACAGTGACAGGTGCATATGGGGGTCTGTCTCCTGCTGTCACTGCTATTACAGGAGACTCACCTTTCCTTCATAAAGGATAAGGAACCTCCCAATCCCCTTTTCTGATTCTCTCTAACTCCTCCCCAGGATAAAGGAATCTGGGTTTGGGTTCATGTTCAGTTTTGGGAATCGGTTTGGGGCTAACAGGAGGGGTCTGTTCTGTTTTCTCTAAGTCTAGGCTGATGTTATCTTCACTAGGAGTAGTGTTTCTAACCCTGACAGTTATCCCTACTAAATGTTTCTACCTCTTTCTTCAGCATTTCTGCAGTAGAAATCCCATCTATCTCATTTTTAGGTACTCCTGCCTTTAATAGGTCCACCCACATTTCTTTCCTAGAGATAACTAGCCTGGTTTTCTCTTCACCGCCTGTCTTTTCTCCCACATTTCCTTTCTTCTCTGTAAAAGTTATTTTCTGCTTGTATTATTCCTGTCTGGACTTGATCTTATCTACTTCCCTGGCAGATTTTGTTTTAGTCTCCTCTAGCTCCCCCAACTGGCTTAAAAGGGTAGTGGCTTCATGAATCTTGCTGTTTAATCCCAGGCCTCCCAGCAAGGACAATGGAGGAGCCCTGAGATTAAATGGCGCAGACTTCATCAGTTTAGAGCGCAGAGCAGACGTAAAGAGTTCCATATCTGGACCTATCCATTCTGGAAATGTATTTAATCTCACGTAACCTGGAAATGCCCTCTCTTATTGTTCTCCAGGAGTAAGTATTTTCCAGGTCACTAGAACTAGCGTATACTCGGACTATTCCATCTATCATGAGGTCTAACAGTGAAAAATTTATCCTAAACTCTCGGGATTTTCGCATTGCCTGACGCAATTGTGGATCATGGGTTAACACTCCCATAGCCACTGCTTCCTTACCTGACAAAACAACACTGTCCGCCCCTTCATCTCACAAGCATAGGAGCCAACTCAATAGGGGCTCCCCAGACCATCTGTTTGTATTGTTTTGCCAGCTCATGGAGTTCAGTTTGTGTAAACTCCCGTATTTCTTAAAATTCAACATCTCTAGGGTTGCGATAATGCACCTCCCCATCTCCCATAGCCTCTCTATCATGTTGCCTTTTCCTATGCTTAGTAATGAGAGGTCTGGCATACTTTTTCTTTCGCACTAGCAGATCACAATCAGAAATATCAAACTCTATCTCCTCATCCTCACTATCATTTGAGGGGAGCTCATCCTCACAATTCCAGTTTTGGGATGTGATAATGGCTTGTCCCCTGGCTTTACTAACAGGTTTACGCCCCATTCATTGATTTGGTCATGAGGGCTGCACACTGCTCTTGCAAATCATCAGCCCTACTAGCAGTTGAACGAACACACTCTGAAGCAACTGCTAGTTGATCTTTTAATACCTTAACTTCTGCCTCTGCCTTCTCCCTTCTATGTGATTCCGTATAAATAGCATGAAGGAAGTACCAACTCACTGTGGACACTGTCCTCTTCTCTTTTTTACTTAAAGAGGAGTTCCACCCAGGGGGACCGTCAAAAAAAAAAAAAATTAAAAGTCAGCAGCTACAAATACTGCAGCTGCTGACTTTTAATTGGACACTTACCTGTCCCTGGGTCCAGCGATGCGGGGGATCAAAGCCCCACTCGTCCCCCCCCTCCGCTCATCGGCGCCGGCATTTCAACTGTGGGCGCCTGGCACCCACTGCGCATGTGCGAGCGGCACCGCGCGCCGTGATTGGCCGCTCAATCACCTGGGACCTGTAATGGGTCCCAGATGATTGACAGGAGGGAGGGAGCAGAGCGGAGCCCTTCCTGTGCCTGGGGGGAAGTGATGTCACCAGCCCAGGCAAAGGAACAGGCAGACTACGAGGGACCACCTAGCAACAGGCATTTAGAGGTAAGTGAAAAAAAAAATATCCAAATGTTTTTTTGTTTTTTGTTTTTTAGAATTTTTCCAGGTATTTTTGTTTTTTGGGTGGAACCCCACTTTAAGTCCATCCCCTTAAGTCTCAGATCATTTTATAGATTTTAGCCTTATCACTCCAAGTCAGCTTCAAGGGAGAAGCATACTTTACAAGTTCTTTAGCAAGAGGCTTTCACTCATTTTCTCTGGCCCAGATAGGTAAGCTGCACACTTCCTTCTGGCCACCAGAACCCTCTACACAGAGGCGTATCTAGTGAAAATGGCGCCTATGACAAGCACTGAAATTGCGCCCCTGTTAAAACATTTAAACTCATCTTTCAGATAACCTAAAGGGGGTGTCGTTAGAGTCTGAGATGAAAGAAGGAGAAGGGAAAGAAAGAAGGATAGAAGGACTGCAGGCCCAGATCCTAGACCACAATAGCAGTACAGTATGTGTATTCTAGAAAGTTTAATAATCAGCAGATAAAAATACTCCAAACACCATCCCCCTAGGCAGTTCCCATCAGATACAAGAGATGGTTAGAGAGTATGCAGACATGGTGCAGGAGACAGATACTGCAGACATGATACAAGAGATCAGAGACTGCAGTTTCTGGCTTACTAACAGTCCATTTGCCAAGCACAGTTAGTAAGACAATAAATGGTTAATAAGTCTGTGAAGATCCAAGCCTGACCAGCCTAAATCCTGAAAGGCAATATAAAAACAAACAAATCATGCAGAGAACCCTGGATTTTGGCACCAAGAGCTCTTTAGAAACAGCTGCAAATCATGATGAACATGGTCACACTTTTGGGTCTTTCAGAAGTCTAATCATATATCAGTGTGCTCACCTGTCCTGTGTGCAGTGTAAAGAGAAGAGCAAGGGGAATCATTTCCTAACCAGTGTGAGCATTGGCTGATCTGCATATAGGACAGGCGAGCTGCTGCTTAGACATCTGCAGCTGGCATTATGTGTGTGTGTGACACAGTGTGTGAGAGAGAGAGAGACTCAGCCCTCCTCCATCCTCTTTAGGTGTCACATAAACAATGGGAGCTCCTCCTGGTATCAGTTCTATAATGAGCTCCCACCTTCTCCTGCCATCACATTATCTAGCAGAGCTCCATCCCTTCCTCCCTCCTACAGTCAGCCTGTATTGCTCACCCTTTCTTCTGCTTGATGGTGTCAGGTGTCCTTCAGTGCAACCCAGGATACAGCGACCCCCCTCCTCCTGGGCACAGTGCTGATGCTCCCGGAGAGCGTTCTCCAGATAATAGACACATCAGGGCTGAGGGAACATGCAGCAGGTGGCGGACATCTTTCTTGTCATGTGATGGCAGTCTGCTGACACCTGTGAGGGCGGAGCCTTCTGTATCCCGGGCACTGATTGACTAGGACACTGTGTAGCCCCTGCTATCTTTTTAGCTAGTAGCTGGCTGTTAGCATACTGTGTGGGCGGCGCCAGGTGATGACGAGCCGGAGCAGTTCATCTTTTTTAGGGGGGGGGATCAGACAACTTGCCCCAGTCCATCCTTGCCTGGGACAAAAACAATTTTTAGGGAAACTACACGGGATTGCCACAGCCCAGAAATGTCCTAGCAAAATCTTGACTGTTGGCAGGTATGCCCTGGAAAGTGCCTTGCTGCCCAGCCACTCACCAGCTCCCCCTTCAGGTGGCGCCAATGGCATTTGCCATATCTGCCATACCCTAGATACGCCACTGCCTCTACAGCCTTGCTTTTCCTAAACAGCTTACGCAGCATTTTTACCTAGCACAAGCTACACAACAAACCACAGAAAAACAGGTCTGATTCAGTTGAACTTTAGCACAATTCCGGACGAGCCCTCAATGTTTTGCTTGCGTCTATCTAGCAAGGTTACTTAGTGGTATAAGCAAGGAAGCTGAGACTTCTGCAGTGTGTAAATGTGCTTTTACTGTACAAAAATACTACACATACAAAACTATTACAATATTGGGAATACAGTACAAGACTGACAGATATCTATAACAAGCAAAATGCCTAGCAAATAAACAGCCTATGATCTGTAACAGTAGAAATACACTTAAAAGTTACTTGGCTCCAGTTACTGTGTTTGTGATCTCCGTTGACAACAAGGCTTCTGGAGATCAGGCACCTTCTTGTTTGCCTATTACAGATAAGTCTTTTCTTGGTAATCCATGTTGATGTCTCCTGGTCTTACAGACTGTCCTTGGTTCTAATGCATGATGAAGTGCCTCCTAGCTTATGCCTGGCAACCTTTATAGCTCAGGTTGTTTTCTATAACACCCGACTAACAGTCATTCTTTCAGTTTGAGAGACACTCTCTTACATGTTTACTGTAGCTATAGAGACAATAGCCTATTCAAACTGTCAATTGAATACAACAATGGTATCTACATTTCCATTGTATCCAACAGCATTTGTTTGAGAAATATCTACTCAGGTCAAAACCTGATAGTAATCTGATTTCTATGACCAACTACTATTGTAATATTTTCCCATGTAATGTTATGTCTGATTTAATATTAAAAAAATCATATTTTAACAAACGCAACACAGATGGTAATGCCGCCCATTCCTCCTGGCAAAAAGCCTCCAGTTCCTGTAAATTCTTGGGCTGTCTTGCATGAACTGCACGTTTGAGATCTCCCCAAAGTGGCTCTATGATATTAGGTTAGGAGACTGAGATGGCCACTCCAGAACCTTCACTTTATTCTATTGTAGCCAATGACAGGTCGACTTGGCCTTGTGTTTTGGATCATTGTCATGTTGGAATGTCCCAGTACGTCCCATGCGCAGCTTCCTGGCTGATGAATGCAAATATTCTTCCAGCATTTTTTGATAACATACTACGTTCATCTTGCCATCAATTTTGACCAAATTTCCTGTGCCTTTGTAGCTCAAATATCCCCAAAACATCAGCGATCCACCTCCGTGTTTCAGGAATGGTGTACCTTTTATCATAGGCCTTGTTGACTCCTCTCCAAATGTAGCGTTCATAGTTGTGGCCAAAAAGCTCAATTTTGGTCTCATCACTCCAAATGACTTTGTACCAGAAGGTTTGAGGCTTGTCTCTGTGCTATTTGGCGTATTGTAAGCAGGATACTTTGTGGCATTTGCATAGTAATGGCTTTCTTCTGGCGACTCAACCATGCAGCCCATCTTTCTTCAAGTGCCTACTTATTGTGCATCTTGAAACAGCCACACCACATGTTTTCAGAAAGTCCTGTATTTCACCTAAAGTTATTTGTGGGCTTTTCTTTGCATCCCGAACAATTTCCCTGGCAGTTGTGGCTGAAATTTTTTTTTTTTTTATCCAAGAAAAAGTTTTTATTGAAAAACAAGTACATACAGTCCAAGAAATCCACAGTTAAATTGTACATAGTAGCCTAATCTGGCGTAGTTCCATAAAAGAATCAAACTCATACAATAGTATAAAGTACATCCCACTGTTAGAGAATAAAAAAAAAGGAATTGAGATCACTGCCTCCTACTTTTTGCAAATTCTAACCCTCTATCTGTAACCATCCGTAGCCCAGAGCTCCAATCAGGGCTAATGCAGGGTGCACCATGCCTTCAGCCGTTATTAAGGCGCAGTAATCTATCCATGACCAGGTCCTCAGGAGGTAACCCAGGAGTGCCTAGCCATGGTTCCCATAGTTTTTCAAATTTTCTTGAACATCCCCTGTGTTGGTATATAATTTTCTCCATTCTTAATATATGTCCTAGTGCAGTAATCCATTCCTTGACTGAGGGAGGCGTTTCAGATTTCCAGTGTACCATGATTAGCTTACGGGCCACGAAAAGGGCTCTAGATAAAGCTTCCCTGACGTGGGGTTCCCACTCTAGTTCATCTAACACATTCAAAATACAGTGTCTAGGGTCCAGCGGAATTGAGACCCCAAACACTGCGTTCAGCGTGTCCACCACCCCCCTCCAGTACACATGCAATCTGGGACATCTCCATAGCATATGTATTAAATCTCCATGATCTCTCTTACATCTAGTACAGGTTGGGATGGAAAGAAGTCCCATATTATGTAGCCTATGGGGTGTATAATACACTCTCAAAAGTGTATATAGTTGCGTTAGTCTCTGCGTTACATTCAATGAACATATGGAAACTGACTGCAAGACCTCCTCCCATTGATCCTCATCCAAGGGTCCAACATCCAACTCCCATTTCCCTTTCACTGTCAAAGGATGTTTTAGAAGGTGTTTGTGGAGCAAGGTGCTATAGCTCTGGGAAATGAATCCTTTAGAGGTCTCCGCCCCTTTAAGCAAATCTACCAAAGGGTTTGAGCTAGTATGCCAATCAGAGGTTTTTGACTGTGCTTCAAATGCGTGTCTAAGTTGCATATAATAAAAAAGCATGGAGGACGGAAGACTATATAGGTCCCTTAAATTGTCAAATGAATGCAATTTGCACTCATTTATGATTTGCTTTAGGTAGAGAATGCCAAAACTCTTCCACCTTTCCGCATGTTGCAGTTTAGCAAGATCTGGGTAGGATTCATTTCCCCATATAGGACTATACTCATTGATACCTGTCGCCTCCTGAATGTACTTACCGTATTTATCGGCGTATAACACGCACTTTTTTCCCCTTAAAACCAGGGGAAAATCGCAGGTGCGTGTTATACGCCGATCCCCGCCGATCCCGACCTGTCACATTTTCAAAATCGCCGATCGCGATTTGAAAATGGCGCCGCCGGCACCGAAATACACAGAGCCGGTCCTCGGCTCTTTCCGGCGGCTGTCGTTCATTTTCGGCTCCACTCGTAGTCCCGAGCGGAGCTATCCGAACCTACTCGGCTAGGTTCGGATAGCTCCGCTCGGGACTACGAGTGGAGCCGAAAATGAACGACAGCCGCCGGAAAGAGCCGAGGACCGGCACTGTGTATTTCGGCGCCGGCGGCGCCATTTTCAAATCGCGATCAGCGATTTTGAAGCCCAGAATGGCTGGGATCACTTGGGGAAGGCTGCACTGGGGAAGGCTGCACTGGGGAAGGCTGCACTGGGGAAAGCTGCACTGGGAAAGGCTGCACTGGGGAAGGCTGCACTGGGGAAGGCTGCACTGGGGAAAGCTGCACTGGGGAAAGCTGCACTGGGGAAAGCTGCACTGGGGAAGTCTGCACTGGAGAAGTCTGCACTGGGGAAGTCTGCACTGACAAGGCTGCACTGGGGAAGTCTGCACTGACAAGGCTGCACTGACAAGGCTGCACTGACAAGGCTGCACTGGGGAAGGCTGCACTGACATGGCTGCACTGACATGGCTGCACTGACAAGGCTGCACTGACAAGGCTGCACTGACATGGCTGCACTGACATGGCTGCACTGACAAGGCTGCAATGATGGGCGTTTAAATGTAAGTTTTTTTTCCCTTCAACTTCCCTCCTAAAAGTTTTTTTTTCCCTAAAATTCCCTCCTAATTTGGGGTGTGTGTTATACGCCGGTGCGTGTTATACGCCGATAAATACGGTAGTTTTGTTCCATATTTTTTGTATGAGGGCATAAGTGGGGAAACATTTCTGAGGCTTGCCAAAGGCCGCGGCCTCTAAAGCCGTGGGAACGGATTTACCCCCTATCGTATGTAGCATTATATATTCTGAAGCGCTAGGGATCCTGGCCGTAGACTCCCCCTCCATGGCCATGGTGCCTATTAAATGTTGTATTTGCGATGACAAGTAATAAAGCCATGGATTTGGTAATGCAAGGCCACCTTCATCTTTAGGGCGTTGTAAGTTTTCTAGTTTTATCCTTGGTGGGCGGTTCTTCCAGATCAGTTCACGAAAAATGGCATTAACTATTCTGAATATCTTAAGTGGGATGACTACCGGTGAATTATGTAGTATGTATAGCAGTTGAGGCATTAGAATCATTTTAATTAGATTCACTTTGCCTGCAACCGACATAAACAGAGCATTCCAGGTTAACTCGTAGACGAAATCGAGCCAGCAGTGGGGAAATATTCAAATATTCGACTATATTCCCTAATCTTAGGAGAGACCTGTATCCCCAAGTATCTGAAGGAAGCGGACACAGGGATTCCCCCAACTTTCTCTTCATTTAATAATCTTGCATCATCTATTGGCATTACGGCTGACTTGGTCCAGTTTATTTTAAGGCCCGAAAAATCCCCAAAGCGAACCACTGTATCCATTGTATGTTTTAGGGATTGGTCAGTATCACCCAAAAGAATCATGGTATCATCCGCATAGAGCATCACCTTCTCCTGTCTATCGCCATAGCAGAACCCGGTGAAATCTCGGTAGTCTCTGATCCGTATTGCCAACGGCTCTATGGCTAGAGCAAACAGCAGGGGGGACAAAGGGCACCCCTGCCGCGTACCCCGCCCCAGAGCAAAGGGCAGTGACATTCTACCCGCCTCTCTAATTATCGCCTGAGGGCAATGATATAGTAAACGCACCCAAGAAATATATATCTCTCCAAAACCAAATCTCCTCATTACCTCCCATAGGTATGGCCATTCCACACTGTCAAAGGCTTTCATTGCGTCAAGAGACAGCAATGCCCTCTTACCTTTATTATCCTGTGGGGACTGCATGTTAAGATATAATCTCCTAAGGTTTATTGCTGTTGATTTGTTGGGCATAAATCCCACCTGATCAGGGTGTATAATTGAGGCAACAGCCTTATTCAACCTGATAGCCAAAACTTTTGCTAATATTTTAATGTCTGACTGCAATAGGGATATCGGTCTATATGAGGCCGGGTCTACGGGGTCCTTGCCTGGTTTTAAAATTAATACAATGTGGGCTCTAGACATGGAGGGTGGTAGGGTATTATGCTCCCTAGCAGTAAGAAATACATTTAAGAGCTTGGGGAGTAATATCTCAGAATAGGTTTTATAGATTCCCATAGGGATACCGTCCCCCCCAGGGGCCTTACAGTTAGGGAATGCAGCCACCGCCTCCTGCATCTCATCAAGAGTTAAAGGGGCGTCTAATTCTTTTCTCTGGGAGACCGTAAGCTGTGGAAATACAATGCCATCCAAGTAACTGGACAACTCCTCGGAGCTATATCTGGAAGAGGAGCAATATAGTTGCTCATAGAACTCCGCCAACGTCTGGAGTACCTGATCTGGGGAGTGTACCAGTCGCCCGTCAGCCCTCCTTATGGACCCGATTGCCGGAGATCTCTTATCAGAATTAGCTATTCTGGCTAAAAGGCGTCCGGTCGTTTTCCCTTCCGCGAAAAAGGCAGTCTTAGAAAAAAACCTCTTTTTGTCCGATGAGGAGGTCAGCAGGTGCCCATAAGCTGATTGAGCTGATTGCCAAGCCTCCCTTGCGGAGTCAGTTGGGTCTTGGACATACTTTGCCTCAAGGGAGCAGGCATGGGATTCCAGTGTGTCCCGTAGCGCTTCAGAATGTTTCTTAATCTTGGTGACCTCATTGCTAAGTATTTTCTTAAGGTGTGTTTTGAAGCCCTCCCATTCTGCAAGGGCCGACATTGAGCCCGGTTGACATGAAAAGAACTTTTTTATGTTGCCTTCTAAGTTCTCAGGGGAGGTAAAAAGCTGAAGCCAAAAGGCATTACATTTCCACGGTACCTTAGGGAGTGTGGATTGGTGGGATACAATAAGATTTATCACCATATAGGAGTGATCAGATACACAGCGAGGTTTGTACGAAATGTCTAGCACCGAGGAGAGCATAGCCGGGTTACCCACTGCCAAATCTATTCTAGATAAAGAACCATGTGATTTCGAGAAACAGGAGAACTGTTTAGTAGTGGGATTCCGGTGTCTCCACAAATCCAGCCATCCCACCTCCTGTAGCAATCTAGCCAGCGGAGTTAACCTATAAGGAGCTGGGGTGCTCGGGACCGGGTGTTTATCCAGGGCCAGAGCCAGCCAGCTGTTGAAATCGCCCACCAGCAGCAACGGGAGATCCGGCTTCCCCTCCAGAAATTCCAGGAGGAGCCGGAGTACCCGAGCATTAAACGGGAGAGGGATGTACACACAAGCCAGGATACATTTCAGAATACCAATGCGACAATGCAAAAATACAAATCTACCCTCCTGATCAATTTTTGACTCAAATTCCTGATAGTCCAGGGAGCTGTGCATCACTACACTCACCCCCCGAGAAAAGGAGGTGTGAGTGGAGTGGTACGACCCCCGATCCATCTATATCTCATACAGCTTATAGAATCAGACGTTAAATGTGTTTCCTGCAAGCAAATAACCGCAGGATAAAACTTTTTCAGACATGAGAAAATCATAGTGCGTTTCAGGGGGGAGTTCATGTCCCTAACATTCCAGGAGATCACCGGTGAACCCGCCATGGCAAAAAAACAGTTAGTTGTGAGGGAAGGTCAGAGGGTGGCTTGCCTGCATAGAGACCACCGAAATCCGTGGCTGAAATTTTAGTTGGTCTACCTCACTGTGATTTGGTTTCAACAGACCCCTCATTTTCCACTCATTGATTACAGTTTGAACACTGCTCATTGGCATTCTCAATTCCTTTGGATATCTTTTTATCTCCCTTTTCCTGTTATATACAGTTCAACTACCTTTTCCTGCAGATCCTTTGACAATTCTTTTGCTTTCCCCATGACTCAGAATCCAGAAACGTCAGTGCAGCACTGGATGAAAGATGTAAGGGTCTGCCAGGAGTCCAGAAACTCGTAACCTTTTATACACACCCACTAACTACAAACAGGTGACAAGTGAGGATGGTTACATTTTAATATCCATTTAAACCCCTTTGTGTCAACTTGTGTGCATGTTATCAGGCCATAATCAGCAGCGTATGTAAACTTTTTATCAGGGTCATTTGGGTAGTTTCTGCTGTCATTATGATTTAAAAAGGGTAAACACAGTTGATTGATAATAAATGGCTTCAGCCAAACACTAACCATGAGTGAAAGAAATATTTTTGTGTTATCATTCATATTCTCTGAAAAATAACCAAGAAATCATAAATTCTGCCAGGGTATGTAAACTTATGAGCACAACTGTATAAATCATATCCTTTGTTGAACAGGGGGTATGCAAGGTCCCAGACAATTTTTTCATTGGTTCCGACATACAGTATGTTGGGCACTCAGGGGGCTGGAGCTGGGAGTCTTTTCCTTCATACATGTGGAAGGCATGCACATATCCAGTGGCTCTATCACAAAGTTTATTCGGTTTTATCTGTGCCTGGCCCTTTTACTGGGAATATACTGTTTGAAGTACAACCGGCCAGTAAAGTGGATAAGGGATTCATCCACACAAATATTTTGGTCTGGGACATACACTTCAGCAAATCTCTTGGAAAAATAATTTATTAGGGGGCGTATCTTATACAATTTATTGTGGTTGGGATGATCTCGGGGAGGGAACTGCGAGTTGTCATTAAAATGTAGGAAACGCACAATAATATCATAGCGTGTCCTGGACATGACAGCAGAATAAATCGGCATGGGGTGGGTGGACCAGTAGACATGCACTTGGTTCTTCTTTGTAAGCCCCATATTAACCACTTAAGGACCGAGCCTCTTTCTGAGATTTGGTGTTTACAAGTTAAAATATTTTTTTTTTGCTATAAAATTACTTAGAACCCCCAAACATTATATATTGTTTTTTTTTTTCTAACACCCTAGAGAATAAAATGGTGGTCGTTGCAATACTTTCTGTGACACCGTATTTTCGCAGCGGTCTTACAAGCGTACCTTTTTTGGAAAAAATACACTTTATTGCATTAAAAAAATAAGACAACAGTAAAGTTAGCCCAATTTTTTATTTTTATATTGTGAAAGATGTTACACCGAATAAATTTATACCCAACATGTCACGCTTCAAAATTGCACCCGCTCGTTGAATGGCAACAAACTTTTACCCTTAAAAATCTCCATAGGCTCCATGTTTAAAAAATTCTACAGGTTGCATGTTTTGAGTTACAGAGGACGTCTAGGGCTAGAATTATTGCTCTCGTCAAACGATCGCGGTGATACCTCCCATGTGTGGTTTGAACACTGTTTTCATATGCGAGCGATACTCACCTATGCATTCGCTTCTGCACGAGCTCGGCAGGATGGGGGCACGTTAACATTTAAAAAAAAAAAATTTCTTATTTATTTTACTTTTTATTCTTTATTTTTACACTGTTCTTTAAAAAAAAAAAAGTGTCACTTTTATTCCTATTACAAGGGATGTAAACATCCCTTTTTAATAGAAAAAAAGCATGACAGGACCTCTTAAATATGAGATCTGGGGTCAAAAAGACCTCAGATCTCATACTTACACTAAAATGCAATAAAAAAAGACCTGATCGACTCGGCCGCTGCCGGCGGCTCCGGTAAGCAGCGCAGGGCACCGGAGAGCGGCGGGAGGCTCTCCCGCCACAGATATAAGTGCTTTTGTTTTTTTTTTTAACCTGAAACTGGACTGCTCACTAAAGAAGATACCAGGGTTATGGTAGCTAGCTGCTGCCATAACACTGATATCCCTCTTCAAAGTGCTGACGTATATCGTTGTGAGCCGGTCCGGAAGTGGTTAAATGTAAGGCCCAAAAACAATTTGAACTTGTCTAGTGTGAGACGTCGCCAATGAAACATACGGGCGTAGGACGAATTGGGGTTGGAGTAATAAATTGCTCTACATAGAGATTTGTTTGGTCCACCATATACTGCAGCAAATCTTCTGGGAAAAAAATAAAATAAATCTAATTGAGAAAAAATTGTAGTGCTGGGCTGCACACCTGGCTGTGTGGTGAAAGGGGGGATTATAGCTGACCCTGAGTTGGCAGGCAACCATAAGTGGTTTGCCAGGGCATCGGGAAGGTAGGACTGAGCCCGGATTCTTCGGGTTTGCTATGTAACTCCAGTACTGAGTTTAGGATGGACCGTTTCCTCCTCTGACTTGGTCCCCGAACCACTGCTCTCTACTCGCTCTAATTCCAAACCAGAATCGGATGATGAGAGCTTCGCGCTTCTCTCATCATCTGACATGGTAAGGATGGTATATGCCTCCTTGTGTGAAAAATCTTTTGGACATGATGACGGTACTGATGGCGGGCCTGTGTGACGGTACTGATGGCGGGCCTGGGTGGCGGTACTGATGGTGGTTCTGACAGGTTACTGATGTGACTCTGGTGACAGGTTCTCGTTATTGGGAGGGGGGGGGCGTGTAGTGCACAGTAAGGTGTTATATTGGAACAATCGGTGTGTGAGGAGAAGAAGCTGGGATCTCTTAGTAACGGCTTTGATGTTTACACTTGTGACTGGTTGTGATTGTACCCCGGGGGTGCGCATTAGGAGCGCATTCTCTAATGTTTACAAATGTGACCGGCTGTGATTGGACATGGCCGATCAAGTGGTAAACAGCCAATTTCATTGGCTGTTTACCCTGATCGGGGATGGGCTGTGTCCGAGGGACATCCCCGATCGCTGCGGTGCACGCCCCCGGGTGCGCGCATTAGCGCCGCATCCTGCTGGACATCATATGTCGCCCAGTCAGGATAATGCAACCACATTTCGGCCATCATTCTGTTATATGTCGGGCGGGAAGTGGTTAAGGAGTCCAAGCTTTCAACATAGATGTCTTTGTAAGTGCTCCTTAGTGCAATGATGAAGACAAACGTGTATCCACAAGTGCACTAAATACACCACCACTATGCACTCACCAGAGCAAGCACAGAAATTCTCCTAATATAGTGAATACTTAGGTCCTCCTTTTAATCCCCACAGTAGATAGACCAGGCAGCAGTCAGACATGTCCGGACCAAACGTCCAGGGATTAGCTCACCACACAGAGCCCAAAGATCATATAATAGTGTAGTAATTTATTCATCTTTAAAAGACATACATATTTAAAGATTTCCACGTGAATAATGCAAGATAAAACATGGCCGAACATACCGGGATGGCCCCTGCTCCGGGAAACCAGATGGGGCAGCCTGAGGTCAGCAAATCAGGCTCCTTCCTATGTGTTTTATGCGTATGCATGTCTTCCGGGGACCACCTACAAGCCTACAGCATAGCACCAGAGCAGGAGATGGTAGCAGAGCCAGTATACAGGCAGTGAGCAGCGGCAGCCAGGCAACAAGGGGCCCGAGTGAGCAGGCAGAGTAAGTCCAGGAAGCAGGCCGAGGTCGGTAATAGCCAGGCAGAGCAGTACAGAATCTGCAGGCTAATCCCGTAAACAGGCTGAGATCAGATGAATCAGGTTAATGCAGAAGCAAAGGCAAAGTCCAGGAGAAAGCCGGGTCATACACAGGTAAGCAGGTTCAAGGATCGGGTCTCAGGAATACAGGTACAAGCTGAAGACTAGGGATGAGCCGAACACCCCCCTGTTCGGTTCGCACCAGAACATGCGAACAGGAAAAAAGTTCGTTCGAACACGCGAACACCGTTAAAGTCTATGGGACACAAACATGAATAATCAAAAGTGCTAATTTTAAAGGCTAATATGCAAGTTATTGTCATAAAAAGTGTTTGGGGACCTGGGTCCTGCCCCAGGGGACATGGATCAATGCAAAAAAAAGTTTTAAAAACGGCCGTTTTTTCAGGAGCAGTGATTTTAATAATGCTTAAAGTCAAACAATAAAAGTGTAATATCCCTTTAAATTTCGTACCTGGGGGGTGTCTATAGTATGCATTTAAATAAAGGAATTGTCAAAAACTGTCTCTTGTCATTTTTAACATTTTTGACAATTTTTTTAGTGAAATGGTAGGGGTAAGTACCCCCTTACCATTTCACACAGGGGGGGGCGGGATCTGGGGGTCCCATTGTTAAAGGGGGCTTCTAGATTCCGATAAGCCCCCCGCCCGCAGACCCCCACAACCACCGGCCAGGGTTGTGGGGATGAGGCCCTTGTCCTCATCAACATGGGGACAAGGTGTTTTGGGGGGCTACCCCAAAGCACCCTCCCAATGTTGAGGGCATGTGGCCTGGTACGGTTCAGGAGGGGGGGCACATTCTTGTCCCCCCCTCTTTTCCTGCGGCCTGCCAGGTTGCGTGCTCGGATAAGGGTCTGGTATGGATTTTTGGGGGGACCCCACGCCTTTTTTTTTTTTTTTGGCGCGGGGTTCCCCTTAAAATCCATACCAGACCTGAAGGGTCTGGTATGGAATTTAGGGGGAACCCCACGTCATTTTTTTTTTAAATTTTGGCCGGGGTTTCCCTTAATATCCATACCAGACCTGTAGGGCCTGGTATGGAATTTAGGGGGACTCCCACGTCATTTTTTTTTTTGAATTTTGGTTTGGGGTTCCCCTTTGGGGAATTCCCATGCCGTTTTTATCAATGATCTTCTATGTGTATTGTCGGCAATGCAATAGCCGCGGGTAGTTTTAAATGGGTTTTTCCTTCAAAATGTCATTTTGCTGTCAGACTGTTCTAAACACAGGAAACATGCGCCCCTTTACAGGCATACTATAGACACCCCCCAGGTACGAAATTTAAAGGGATACTACACTTTTATTGTTTGACTTTAAGCATTATTAAAATCACTGCTCCTGAAAAGCCGTTTTTAAAACTTTTTTTTGCATTGATCCATGTCCCCTGGGGCAGGACCCAGGTCCCCAAACACTTTTTATGACAATAACTTGCATATTAGCCTTTAAAATTAGCACTTTTGATTTCTCCCATAGACTTTTAAAGGGTGTTCCGCGGCATTCGAATTTGCCGCAAACACCCCAAATTGTTCGCTGTTCGGCGAACTTGCGAACAGCCAATGTTCGAGTCGAACATGAGTTTGACTCGAACTCGAAGCTCATCCCTACTGAAGACCATTCAGCAACTGCTCATGGTGACTGTCATGATCAGGGGTCAAGCTTGAAGACCAGTTGCTATGCCAGTAGCAAAACTACCACTGACCAGCAGGATAGGTACACAGGCAGTCACCCTGGTGAAATACACATGCTCAACTGAGGTGTGGAGTCTAAGTATTAACCGGTGTTCACCAGAGCTCCAGATGGTGGCGACGGCTTTTGCTGCGTGTTAGTACCAGGTCACGATCCTCAGGATTGCCCCACCAGGAAGTGAGCAAGCTGGGGTCCAGTAGCGGATAAGCAGGTAGAAATCAAACAAAAGTGTAGCCAGTAAACAATCCAATGGTCAATAAAGAGAAGTTAGGATCAGGCAGAAGCGTAGTCGAGGAACAAATCAAGGGTCGATAACGAGTGCTAGCAAAATATGGATGGCAGCAGGGAAGACAGAATGTATTTCCTTAATGTTTCTAGGGGCTGGCCAATCTACCACTGCTTTGATCTTTTTCAGGATCCATGCTCACTCCTTCAGGAGAAATAATATACCCCAAGAACTGGATCTTGGTTTGTTCAAACTCACATTTCTCCAGTTTGATGTATATATATATATATATATATATATATATATATATATATATTTGAATTTATGTTATATACAGAACAGATGTCATATCACATTTTAACAACCCTTTTAAAATGCAAATCACCCTCTAAAAAAAAACCCCCACCCAATCTCTCCCATTCCCCCCTCCCCGCCCCATGTCGGTCTCCCCTTTTTGTTTTTGTTTTTTTGTTTTTTTTTCTTCTTCCTCCAACTATTCCACTACCTACTACATCAGTTTTTCTGTATACTTTCTGGTTTTCTTAAAGACTATCCATTTTTCCCATGTACTATTAAATCTTTCTACCCATCCCTCCTCCCTACTACTAAGATACTCCGTTCTAAATATATAATTTATTTTTTCAAACCACTCCTTTTTTATTGTGTGTTTTCCCGGGTCTAACCATTTTTTTTGGTACTGTTCCTTTCGCTGAATTTACAGTGTCTTGCAAAAGTATTCACCCCCCCCCCCCGGCTTTTTACCTATTCTGTTACATTGCAGCCTTTAGTTCAATGTTTTTTTTTATCTGAATTATATGTGATGGATCAGAACACAATATTCTAAGTTGGTGAAGTAAAATTAGAAAAATATATACATAAAACTATTTTTCAGAAATAAAAAACTGATAATTGGCATGTGCGTATGTATTCACCCCCTTTGTTATGAAGCCCATAAAAAGCTCTGGTACAACTACCTTCAGAAGTGACATAATTAGTCAAATGATGTTCACCTGTTTGCAATCTAAGTGTCGCATGATCTGTAGTAGAGGTTGACCGATATATCGGCCGTCCGATATATCGGCCGATATTTGGTGTAGGCCGATATAACTTCAGCGCGACTTGCAAATGACTTCTGTAATAGAAGTCAATACAAGTTGGCTGTATTTTTATGTGAAGCGACTTCTCCCCTCTCTGGGCAGCCTGCCAAATCGGATAAAAAGAACCTGAAGGATACAATGTTTACACTTATGAATGAACTGAGCTCCTTGTGTAGAAGCTCTCAGTTTAACCATTTAAAGACTAAATCTTTTCTGACATTTGTTGCTTACAAGTAAAAATCCTGTATTTTCTGCTAGAAAATCACTTAGAACTCCCAAACATTATATATATTTTTTTTAGCAGAGACCCTAGGGAATAAAATAGCGGTTGTTGTAATATTTTATGTCACACGGTATTTGCGCAGCGATCTTTCAAATGCAATTAAAAAAAAAAAAAATACACTAATAAATTTTAAAAAAAACTAAGCAGTAAAGTTAGCCCATTTTTTTTCGTCCAAAAGTTTTGATTACCTGTTTTTGTGTATTTATTTTCAAGATATAGTTTTTTAAAATTTTTTTTTAAATCTAAATTCTACATACAAGTGAACTGCTTGGAGGTTTGTTTTGTTTAATAAATGTTTAAATGTAAAAACTTTTCTGTGTCACTTAAGGTTGCTTTCACACTGCAGCGGGCATGCGTTGACGGTAAAACGCTGCTAGTTTTAGCGGCGCTTTACCGTCATTTTAGCAGCGCTATTCGGCTGCTAGCGGGGCGCTTATAACCCAGCTAGCAGCCGAGGAAGGGGTTAAATGCGCCCCTGAAGCGCCAATGCCGAATAGCTTTGCAGGCGCTTTGGCAGTGATGCGCATTCATTTCAATGGGCAGGAGTGGTGGTATACACCGCTCCAAAGATGCTGCTTGCAGGACTTTTTTTTAACATCCTGCCAGCGCATCGCCTCAGTGTGAAAGCACTCGGGATATCACACTGAGACTGCAGGGGAGTTGTTTTACAGGCACTTTATAGGTGCTATTTTTAGCCCAAAAGCTCCTGAAAAACACCCCAGTGTGAAAGGGGTCTAACTGTTAAATTTTATGAGATGAAGGAAAAAAAAAAAAAGAAAAAAAAAAAAATCGGCCTAATATATCGGCCCAAAAAAATCGGCATCACATATCGACCATCGGCCACCGCGATTTCTAAATATCGGCATCGGCCAGAGAAAAACCCATATCGGTCGACCTCTAATCTGTAGTTACATATACACATCTTTTTGAAAGGCCCCAGAGGCTGCAACACCTAAGCAAGAGGCACCACTAACCAAACACTGCCATCAAGACCAAGGAACTCTCCAAACATGTAAGGGACAATGTTGTTGAGAAGTACAAGTCAGGGATAGGTTATAAAAAAGTATCCAAATCTTTGATGATCCCTAGGAGCACCATCAAATCTATCATAACCAAATTGAAAGAACATGGCACAACACCAAACCTGCCAAGAGACAAACGTACACCAAAACTCACGGACCGGACAAGGAGGGCATTAATCAGAGAGGCAGCACAGAGACCTAAGGTAACCCTGGAGCAGAGACTGGAGTATCTCTACATAGGGCGACAATAAGCCGTACGCTCCATAGAGTTGGGCTTTATGGCAGAGTGGCCAAAAGAAAGCCATTACTTTCAGCAAAAAACAAAATGGCACATTTTGAGTTTGCAAAAAGGCATGTGGGAGACTCCCAAAATGTATGGAGAAAGGTGCTCTGGTCTGAGAAGACTAAAATTGAACTTTTTGGCCATCAAAGAAAACGCTATCTCTGGCGCAAACCCAACACATCACATCACCCAAAGAACACTATCCCCACAGTGAAACATGGTGGAGGCAGCATCATGCTGTGGGGATGTTTTTATGCATTTTTCGGTACTAGGAAACTGTTCGTACTTGAGGGAAAGATGGATGGTGCTAAATACAGGGATATTCTTGAGCAAAACCTGTACCACTTTGTGTGTGTGATTTGAAGCTAGGACGAAGGTTCACCTTCCAGCAGGACAATGATCCCAAACACACTGCAAGCAACACTTGAGTGGTTTAAGGGGAAACATGTAATTGTGTTGGAATGGCCTAGCCAAAGCCCAGACCTCAATCCAATAGAAAATCTGTGGTCAGACTTAAAGATTGCTGTTCACAAGCGCAAACCATCCAGGAGCTGGAGCAGTTTTGCAAGGAGGAATGGCCAAAAATCCCAATGGTAAGATGTGGCAAGCTCATAGAGACTTATCCAAAGCGAATTGGAGCAGTGATAGCTGCAAAAGGTGGCTCTACAAAGTATTGACATTAGGAGGGTGAATAGTTATGCACATTGACTTTTTCTGTTATTTTGTCCTATTTGTTGTTTGCTTCACAATAAAAAAAAACATCTTCAAAGTTGTGGGCATGTTCTGTAAATTAAATGATGCAATTCCTCAATCTATGTTAATTCCAGGTTGTGAGGCAACAAAACACGAAAAATGCCAAGGGGGGTGAATACTTTTGCAAGGCACTGTAGTAGAAAAAGGAATAAAAAGTTCTTATGGTTTTTTTTTTTAACTACATGTTTAGTGGAATAGACATGTCCAAGGATCACTTAAAGCGGAGTTTCACTAAAAAAAAAAATTTAGATGTCAGCAGCTGCAAATATTGCAGCTGCTGACTTTTAAAATAAGGACACTTACCTGTCCCGGGGTCCAGCGATGTCGGCACCCGAGACCGAGCCGTCCCTCGATCCTCGGGTGCTGCTGCCGCCATTCTCACTGAGGGAATCAGGAAGTGAAGCGTTGCGGCTTCACTGCCCGGTTCCCTACTGAGCATGCGTGAGTCGCGCTGCGCGTCTACACTGGTCCCCGTTGTGTTGTGGGAACTGTGTATTTCCCACAACACAACGGGGGTGGGCGGGGAGTCTGCGGCTAGCTGCGGCTAGCTATACCCAGAAGTGGGTGCAGATACCTGTATTATACAGGTATCTGCACCCCCCTCCCCCCTGAAAGGTGCCAATTGTGACACCGGAGGGGGGGAGGAATCCGATGAGCGGAAGTTCCACTTTAGGGTGGAACTCCGCTTTAATATCACTATCCCTGTAATTTCCCTTATATATTGTATCTCTTGCCAGAATTCCTTTATTTTTATACAGTTCCACCAGATAGGGGTCATTTGCCTATCTGTTTGCAGCCTCTCCAACATAGTGGGGATGTGGCTTTTTGGTTTTTTTTTTTTTTTTCCGGTGTTATATACCATATCACCAAGCACTTATAATTAATTTCAATTGTTTTAATGTCAGTCCCATAATCGTGTACAGCTCCCATCACTTTTACCATCTGTTGCTCGTCTAGTCGTGAACCCAGTTCCCGTTCCCATTTTTCAATGAATGAAGGTCTTACCAGTCCCTCAAGATCCGTCAATATTTTATAGATCTGAGATATTCCATGTTTCAATGTTGTCTGTATCTTACTTAGGTGTTCTATTGGATCTAAGTTCTCTTCTGTTCAAATTGGGTATGGTATTGTTGCCACAAAATGCTTCAACTGTAAGTACCTCCATCAATCCATTCATTGATCTTTATTAGATCGCTTTTTTGTTTTAATTCCTGGTACGCTTTTATTCTCCCTTTTATCTGCTACTTATGTGCATTTCCTGTCCAATTAGTGGTGAGTTATCTTCCCATTTTCCTTGCTTATAAAATATATTCCATACTGTAAATACATTTCTTGTCAAATCATGTGTAACTGCATCTAGTGTTCTGTACTTTTGTGGTATCCATATGTTTTTATCTAACCTTGTTTTACTCAGTGTTTTCCATCCCCACCCATTTTTTTTCCTTTTTGCATTTTTTTCCATTCTATCATGTGTGCCAGTATTACTGCATTATAGTATCTTTTTATGTCTGGTGTTGCTAATCCCCCGTGCAGTTTATCCCTACTCAATATTGTGTACTGTACTCTTGGCTTCTTACCCTGCCAGATGTTAAAAACATTGTTTTGATTGTTCTAAAAAAGGCCTTGGGAAGTGTTATCAGTATCATTTGAAATTTATATACTATTTTCGGGAGTATTATAATTTTTAACATATTTATCCTTCCCATCCACGACAGAGGGCGTATTGATAGTTTCCTAATTTCTGTTTTAATTTCATTGAACAGTGGGATATAGTTTGCTTGGTACAATTTTCCAATGGATGCAGTCAATTTTATTCCAAGATAATTTAATTCTTTCCCCTTCCATGTGAATAGAAATTCACATGTTGCAACTCCAATGCTTCCTTCTTACTTAAGCTTACATTTAATATTTTCGATGCTATTGGATTAATCTTAACGTTTGTAAGTTTCCCATATTTTTTCAGTTCTTTCATGCTTGCAATGCTCCTCCAGGTTATTGGAAAAGATGAGAATATCATCCAGATAGGCAATCACAAACTGGTCCAACAGATCTCGAAAATATCATTGATAAAGTGTTGGAAAGTTGTGGGGGTGTTACAAAGGCCAAAAGGAATAACCAAGGATTTAAAATGCCCATATCTGGTTCTAAAGGCAGTTTTTCATTCATCTCCTCGACAAATGCGGACAAGATTACGGTATATGCCCCCTGTAAGTCTAGTTTTGTAAAGAATTTTAGCAGAATGGAGTCTTTCTAACATTTTACAGATCAAGGGGAGTGGATTATGGTTTTCAATAGTGACCTTATTCGGGTCCCTGTAATCGATGCACGGACGCAAGGTGGAGTCTTTTTTTTCAACAGAGAACATGGATGCCAAATTCTCATCAAGCCACTCCCTGAGCACCTTTAATTTTAGGTTCTGACAGATTGAAAAAGGTAGCCGAAGGGTGTTTCTGCCCCTGGGAGCAGCTCAATGGGACAATCACATTGGTGATGAGGCGTTAATTGATCAGGATTTTTCTTATCACAGACATCCCGGAACTCATGGTATTGTGGAGGCAAGTTCTCATATGACCGGGTAGTTATCACATCAACTTGTGTTTCCTTGATCAGTGGAGAACGTGTCTTACGAGCTTCTTTACAATGTTCCTCGCAATGGGGAGATGGAAAATGTATAGTCCGTCCTCCCCAACTGATAGAGAGATTGTGAATAGAAAATCAAGGAATGACCAGGATGACAGGAAATTGGTTGAAGTAATCAGCTCACAATGATCAGCCTCAAATTGGAGTACCTGAGGAACCGTTTAATGGGTAACCGATCCTGACAATAGAGGTGAACCATCAACCATCTCCATATCAATAGCGGCAGATTTATTTCTCATTTGAATAATGCTTGGTCCATAAATTTCCCCCTGGCCCCAGAGTCCAGCATAGTAGAGCAAGTAATTTCATGACGCTCAGTGATAAGTTTGATAGGGATGACAAAATGACAGTGAAGAATTACATTTATTTTCTTCATGAATTAACGGGGAGATAGACTGAGTAATGGAATTTATTTGTTCAGGCATTATACCGTCAGTGGCAGCAATTGTTCTTTTAACTTTTTGGGACAATTAACTGCATAATGCCCAGAGTCCCCACAATATAGACACAAGTTCTCAGAGCATCTTCTCTCTTTCTCCTGAGTGGAAATTGATCTATTAATAGAGTCAACTTGCTTTGGGTTTGGGAGTGTTAGATTCCCAAAAAAACTTTTGGATCTCTCTGAACAAATTGACTAGCAAAGAAATGCATGCCACCATAACTTCTGGACATTCCCATTCTCTCCTTCGTCCTTTTATGCAAGTCTCTGATCAATTTGGATACATAATTGGATGAAAGCCTCGAGATCATTAGGAGTCTCCACTCTGGCAAGCTCATCTTTTACCTGTTCAGAGAGCCCTTTGGCGGAACTTACACTTTTGCTCTTCTGGGTCCCAGGTGGTATCTGTAATCCAATGTCTGAAGGCTGCTGTGTACTCAGCAACAGAGCCCCTACCCTGCAACTTTGCTTCAAAAGTTGCGCAGCGGTTGGGATTGTCAAAAACCTGGTTCATCACGGCCACAAAAGTCTCAAAATTATTCAGAGTGGCTCTGTCTTGTTCTATATAAGGGGAGGCCCAAGCTACAGCTTCCTCAGTCAGGAGGTTGATAACAAACATTACTTTCCTTTTCTCAGAAGGAAATGCAGCAGGTTGCATTTGGAAATAAATGTGATATTGGTTACGGAAACCTCTGTAATGGCAGCGGTCTCCATTGAAATTGAGTGGTAGAGGTATATGTGCACTAACATAATCTCGGGAACTTAAGTCTAGCAACCATCTCTGCAGAGCATAGATTTCCTCCTGTTGTCCTTTTACCACACTTTCCAGTTTGGAATATGTTTCTTGGTAGGTAACGCTGAACTCTTCAAGCTCTGCAATTTTCTGCCTAAAAGGAGTCACAGCATTTGTTATAACAACCTCTATGTTTGGGCCAGATTATTCTATCATGATCAAGGGTAAGGTTTAAAGACCAGTTGTTATAGCAGTAGCGGAACTACCACCAACCAGCAGGATAGGTACACAGGCAGTCACCCTGGTAAAAGACATGGGCTCACCTGAGGTGCGAAGTCTTAGACCCCTATACACACTATTCGATTTTCTGCAGATTTTTGTCTTCAGATTTACCAAAACCATGTAGTGCAAAGGACTGCCTGGTTGCATACAAATTGAAACTCTTAAGGTTTGACCTCATATTATATGGTTTTGGTAAATCTGAAGATAAAAATCTGCAGAAAATCAAATAGTGTGTATGGGGGTCTTAATACTAACCGGTGTTCACCAGAGCTCCTAGTGGTAGAGATGGATTTTGCTGCATATTAGTACCAGGTCACGGTCCTCAGGATCGACCCACCAGGAGATGAGCAAGCCGAGGTTCAGTAGCGGATAAGCAGGTAGGGATCAAACAGAAGCATAGCCAGTAAACAAGTCAGTGGTCAATAACGAGTAGTTGCAAGTTGGGATCAGGCAGAAGCATAGTCAAGGAACAAGCCAAGGGTCGATAACAAGCTGTAGTAAAATATGGGCGGCAGGAGGGAAGACAGAAGTGAGATACAAACAGGAAGTGCAGCAACATGGCTTAAATCGAGAACTTTATGGGTGGAGCAAAGAGTTCAGGGTTCAAGACAAACAAACAAGGTTCAAGACAGGATCATTCAAGGAATTGTCTAGGGAACTCTCCAGCATTCCAGGTAGTTCAGCAAGAAGAGACATTACCTGACACAGCAGAGATTCTGGGTTCAAATCCAGGCCCTGAGAATGACAGATCAGTTTAAATACGCCACTTGGCACCAAGTATGCATGCTAATTTGTATGCACACGTGTGAGTGCACGCACAATGGACTGGAAAAGTACATCTATTGCCTCTCTGCTTAAAAGTTTTAGCATGTGAGCAGTGCATAAATATGAGTCCGCACTGGTTTTCTGGTGCTGGGAATTTAATTCACCTTACATTGCCCCCCCCCCCCCTCCAATGGGTAGCCTCCGGATGGGCCATCTTCTCGGGGTGAGTTTGGAAAAATTTCCTCACCAGTCATGGGACATGAAAATTGCCTTCTGGTTCCCAAGAGTTCTCTTCCGGACCATAACCCTTCCACTTAATTAGATACTGAATGAGGTCTCTCTTCTTTCTAATATCCATAATGGCCTCAATTTCAAATTCCTCTTTATCATAAATTATGGTTGGTGGTGGGGGAGGACCTGGGTTGCGGCCAAAAAACGGGTCTGTAACGGCAGATTTTAATAGAGACACACGAAAAACTGGATGAATGTTATACATTTCTGGTAGCAAAAGTTCATAAGATGTTGGATTAATTATTCTTTTTCAAGAAATGGCCCAACGTACTTGAGACCCAGTTCCTTGGAAGGACAAGCCAATTTCAAATTATAGGTAGATAGCAAAACCTTTGCACCTGGTTTGAGATCCAGATCATCCCTGCTTTTCTTATCATAAAATCTCTTATTGTCCTGTTGGGCCTTAGCGATAGCTTTCTGTAAAATTTTGTTGTTGGCTTTCAGAAATTCCAGTCTCTCCTAAACTGCCAGCAAAGGTGCATCAGAGATTATATCTGGTAAGAAGGTTGGATTAAACTCCAAATTTGCAAAAAAAATGGGGTTTGACCTATAGAGGAATGAACAGAGTTATTGTAAGCAAACTTCGCTAGAGGAAGGAGTGAAGCCCAGTTATCTTGTGTAAAAGAAGAGAAGCAGCAAAGGTATTGTTCTAGGGTCTGGTTTGTGCGCTCCGTCTGGCCGTTCATTTGAAGTTGGTATGTCGATGACAACCAAATCTCGATTCTAAGTAACTTGCAAAGTGCTTTCAAGAATCTGTATGTAAACTGAACCCCTGATTCAGAGTTTATACTTTGAGGAACTCTATGCAGTCTTACTACTTCCTTGACAAATGCCTGCGCCGTTTCTACCGCAAATGGTGTTCCAATCATCGGTACGAAGTGCGCCATTTTGGATAACCTATCAAAAATGGTCATGAGGTTTTCAGACGGAAGTTCAATGATGAAATCCATGTTAATCATTTTCCACGGCTTGTTAGGAATGGGCAAAGGCCTTTATAAACCCCAGGCTTTCGTCTTGTCACCTTTGTTTCGGATACATACAATATATTACCAAAAGTATTGGGATGCCTACCTTTACACGCACATGAACTTTAATGGCATCCAAGTCTTATCCATAGTGTTCAATATTGAGTTGGCCCACCCTTTGTAGCTATAACAGCTTCAAATCTTCTGGAAATGCCATCCAAAAGGTTTAGGAGTGTTTCTATGGGAATGTTTGACCATTCTTCCAGAAGCACATTTCTGAGGTCAGGCACTGATGTGGACAAGAAGGCCTGGCTTGCAGTCTCCACCCTAATTCATTCCAAAGGTATTATATCGGGTTGAGGTCAGGGCTCTGTGCAGGCCAGTCAAGTTCCTTCATGCCAAACTCACTCATCCATGTCTTTATGTACCTTGCTTTGTGCACTGGTACGCAGTCATGTTGGAACAGGAAGGGGCATCCCCAAACTGTTCCCACAAAGTTAGGAGCATGAAATTGTCCAAAAAGTCTAGGTATTCTAACGCCTTAAACGTTCCCTTCACTGGAACTAAGGGCCCAAGCCCAACCCCTGAAAAACAGCCCCACACCATAATCCCCCTCCACCAAATGGTTTGGACCAGTGCATAAACAAGGTCCTTAACCACTTTAAAACCAGGCCTCTTTTTTAGATGTGGTGTTTACAAGTTAAAAACTGTTTTTTTTTGCTAGAAATGTACTTAGAACCCCCAAACATTATACATTTTTTTTCTAACATCCTAGAGAATAAAATGGCGGTCGTTGCAATACTTTCTGTCACACCGTATTTGCGCAGCGGTCTTGCAAGCGCACTTTTTTTTGGAAAATATACACTTTTTTGAATTAAAAAATAAGACAACAGTAAAGTTAGCCCATTTTTTTTATATTGTGAAAGATAATGTTATGCCGAGTAAATTAATACACAACATGTCACGCTTCAAAATTGCGCCTGCTCGTGGAATGGCGACAAACTTTTACCCTTCAAAATCTCCATAGGTGACATTTAAAAGATTCTACCGGTTGCATGTTTTGCGTTACAGAGGAGGTCTAGGGCTAGAATTATTGCTCTCGCTCTACCGATCACGGCGATACCTCACATGTGTGGTTTGAACACCAATTTCATATGCGGACACTACTCACGTATGTGTTCGCTTCTGCACGCAAGCTCGGCGGGAGGGGGCGCGTTTTACTTTTTTTTTTTTTATTTATTTTACCTTTTTTACTTTTTTTATTTTTACACTGTTTAAAAAAAAAAGTGTCACTTTGATTCCTATTACAAGGAATGTAAACATTCCTTGTAATAAAAAAAAAAGCATGACAGGACCTCTTAAATATGAGATCTGGGGTCAAAAAGACCTCAGATCTCATATTTACACTGAAATGCAATACAAATTTGTCATTTAAAAAAATAAACAAAATAAATTGGCCCTTTAAGAGCTATGGGCGGAAGTGATGTTTTGACGTCGCTTCCGCCCTGCAGTGTCATGGACATGGGTGAGGGCCATCTTCCCCTCACTCATCTCCATGTCAGCCCAGGGGACAGACACAATCGCCTCCACCACTGCCGACGGCTCCGGTAAGCGGCGGAGGGCACCGGATTGCGGCAGGAGGGGGGCCCCTCTCCCTCCTCCGATTAAAAGTGATCTCGCGGCAAATCCACTGCAGAGACCACTTTTATCTTGTACTGGACCTCCAGCCGAACACTGGGACACCGGGGTTATGGCAGCTAGCTGCTGCCATAACAACGATATCCGTCCCCAAAGTAGGTATGTACATCGGCGTGCGGCGGTCCGGAAGTGATTAAAGACATGGATGAGTGAGTTTGGGGTGGAGGAACTTGACTGGCCTGCACAGAGTCCTGACCTCAACCCGATAGAACACCTTTGGGATGAATTACAGTGGAGACTACAAGTCAGGCCTTCTCGCCCACATTAGTGCCTGACCTCACAAATGCGCTTCTGGAAGAATGGTCAAACATTCCCATAGACACACTTCTAAACCTCATGGACAGCCTTCCCAGAAGAGTTGATGCTGTTATATCTGCACAGGGTGGGCCAACTCAATATTGAACGCTACGGACTAAGACTCAGATGCCATTAAAGTTAATGTGCATGTAAAGACAGGCGTCCCTGACAGATCTCAGGCTAGGCTACCAAAAGGACCGCTGCAAAAATTCCAAGGTCTTGCATATTCCAAAATGCCCAGCCAGGGGAGGGTCATATCACAGATTACAGGATTACGCAAACTTGAGGCAACAAACACCTTTTGCTCATGAAGGAGCAAGCCTTCCTGTTCCTGCAACTGTGAGTCATGTGGTGGACCCTCTTCCTTTCGAAGCTTGCTTGAGCTGTGATACTAAATCTCCTTGGAGTAACAGGAAACTCTGTGGAGACAGAATGGTATCAGGCTGGGCAGACGCTGCTTCCTCTGGGAACATGCATGACAAAGCATCAAGTTTCCCATTTTTTTAACCTAGTCTATAGGTAATATGAAACGAAAATCGTGAAAAGAACAAGGCCCATCTAGCCTGGTGGGGGTTTTAAACGTCTGGCTGTATGGAGGTACTTCAGATTCTTATGATCTGTGAAAATCAGAATTGGACGACTAACTCCCTCAAGCAGGTAATGCAATTCCTCTAAGGCAGACTTGATGGCAAGCAATTCATGATCCCCAACATCGTAATTCTTTTCTGTTGGACTAAGTTTCCTTGTAAAGAAGGCTATCAGATGTAGCATTGACTTGGCACCTTGGCGTTGTGACAGAATGGCGCCAAATGCATTTTCTGAAGCATCCACTTCAAGGACAATGGCAGAGCAGGATCAGGGTTCTGCAGAATCGGTGCGGATGTGAATAGAGCTTTTAATTTGTCAAAAGCAAGTTGTGCTGCTGGTGTCCACTGAAACCAAGTATTCTGTTTGGTTAGATGGGTAATGGAATTGATAATGGCTGAAAAGTTCCTGATACATTTACGATAAAAATTGGCAAAACCAATGAATCTTTGGACCCTGTTGCGATCTGCTGGAGTAGGCCATTCAAGTATGGCACAAACTTTCTGTGGGTCAATTGAAATACCTGAGGTCGAGATAATTAATCCCAGGAACTGGAATGTCCTTTTCTTGAACTCGCATTTCTCAGCTTTAGCGTACAACTGGTGTTCCCAGAGATGACTGAAAACCTTTCTAACCTGCACTCGATTTTTATTTCCAAGGATGGAGAAAATATGAGGATATCGTCAAGGTAGAAGATCACAAAAGATTAAGAAATTCTCTGACGATATCGTTGACAAAATGTTGAAAAATAGCCAGTCCAAAAGGCATTACTAAGTATTTGAAATGCCCAAAGCAGATGCGAAAGGCTGTTTTCCATTCAACTTCTTTCTGACAAGATCCTAACAAGATTATATGCTCCTCACGGGTCAAGTTTTGTAAACTTTTTTTGCTGTTCTGAACCGCTGAAAGAGTTCTGGGACAAGGGGCAGAGGGTACCTGTTTTTGACCCTTCTTTTGTTCAGTTCTCCATAGTCAACACAGGACCTCAAGGTGTGCTCCTTCTTTTCCACAAAGAATATACTTGCCCCTGCAGGAGAGCTGAATGGATGAATAAACCCTCTTTCTAAGTTCTCCTCAATGTATTGCGCAAGGCCTTAAGTTCAAGTTCTGACAAGGGGAATATACGCCCAAATGGAATCTTGGACCACAGGAACAACTCAATTGGACAACCGTATGGCCGAAGGGGTGGTAATATCTTGGTCTTCTTCTTGTCAAAGACATCTAAGAAGTCATGATATACAGATGGATCATATTGAGAAGCTGGAGTTTCTGGTTGTAATTTTGGGACCTGAGTTTGTCGAAGTTCGTGGTAGGCAGTGCTGCAGACAATAGCTGGTTGGAAAAATGTCACTGCCCCTAGTTCCCAGTTTATTTGAGGATTGTGTGCCTGTAACCATGGAATACCCAGAATGACAGAAAATAAAGGCAATGAAATAATGTCCAAGTTCAGGTACTCCTTATGGCCCAAAGGAGTTACAGCTAACTAAGGGGCAGGTTTTGTGAGTGATTGGCCCTGACCTAGGGTTTGAACCATTAGCCAGATGGATTTTCAGATGTTGTGCCTTTGTTTGTAATGGGATTTCATACTGCTTGGCAAAGGTACAGTCCATAAAACAGCTACAGTGCCTTGCAAAAGTATTCACCCCCCTTGGCTTTTTACCTATTTTGTTACATTATAGCCTTTAGTTCAATGTTTTTTTAATCTGAATTATATGTGATGGATCAGAACACAATAGTCTAAGTTGGTGAAGTAAAATTAGAAAAATATATACATAAAACTATTTTTCAGAAATAAAAAACTGATAATTGGCGTATGTATTCACCCCTTTGTTGTGAAGCCCATAAAAAGCTCTGGTGCAACCAATTACCTTCAGAAGTCACATAATTAGTGAAATGATGTCAACCTGTTTGCAATCTAGGTGTCACATGATCTGTCGTTACATATACACACTTTTAAAAGGCCCCAGAGGCTGCAAACACCTAAGCAAGAGGCACCACTAACCAAACACTGCCATGAAGACCAAGGAACTCTCCAAACAAGTAAGGGACTATGTTGTTGAGAAGTACAAGTCAGGGTTAGGTTATAAAAAAATATCCAAATCATTGATGATCCCTAGGAGCACCATCACATCTATCATAACCAAATGGAAAGAACATGGCACAACAGCAAACCTGCCAAGAGACGGCCGCACACCAAAACTCATGGACCGGGCAAGGAGGGCATTAATCAAAGAGGCAGCACAGAGACCTAAGGTAACCCTGGAGCAGAGACTGGAGTATCTGTACATAGGACGACAATAAGCCGTACGCCTCCTTAGAGTTGGGCTTTATGGCAGAGTGGCCAGAAGAAAGCCATTACTTTCAGCAAAAAACAAAATGGCACATTTTGAGTTTGCGAAAAGGCATATGGGAGACTCCCAAAATGTATGGAGGAAGGTGCTCTGGTCTGAAGAGACTAAAATTGAACTTTTTGGCCATCAAAGAAAAATGTCTGGCGCAAACCCAACACATGACATCACCCAAAGAACACCATCTCCACAGTAAAACATGTTGGTGGCAGCATCATGCTGTGGGGATGTTTTTCAGCAGTCGGGACAGGGAAACTGGTCAGTTGAGGGAAAGATGGATGGTGCTAAATACAGGGATATTCTTGAGCAGAACCTGTACCACTCTGTGTGTGATTTGAGGCTAGGACAGAGGTTCACCTTCCAGCAGGAAAATGATCCCAAACACACTGCTAAAGCAACACTTGAGTGGTTTAAGGGGAAACATGTAAATGTGTTGGAATGGCCTAGTCAAACACCAGACCTCAATCCAATAGAAAATCTGTGGTAAGACTTAAAGATTGCTGTTCACAAGCGCAAACCACCCAACTTACTTAAAGGAGCTGGAGCAGTTTTGCAAGGAGGAATGGGCAAACATCCCAGTGTTAAGATGTGGCAAGCTCATAGAGACTTATCCAAAGCGACTTGGAGCTGTGATTGTTCAGGTAGGTGGCTCTACAAATTATTGACTTTAGGGGGTGAATAGTTAGGCACATTGACTTTTTCTGTTATTTTGTCCTATTTGTTGCTTGCTTAACAATAAAAGAAAAAAACATCTTCAAAGTTGTGGGCATGTTCTGTAAATTAAATGATGCAAATCCTCAAACAATCCATGTTAATTCCAGGTAGTGAGGCAACAAAATGAAAAATGCTAAGGGGGTGAATACTTTTGCAAGGCACGGTACATGCTGCGGAATCGATTATTGCCTGGGTATGAATACACCTCCCAGGTAGCTGTAGAGAGAGAAGTAATGTGAGATGAGTTTGCTGGAAGTGTCAGGAGCGAAAACAGACTTACAAGGTCTTGCAGAGCAGTTTTGCAAAAACAAAAGTTTCTTCAGGAGAGAGAGGTGAGCATATTATTCCCAATTGCATGGAGTCCACTGTGGAAGAGCGAACCCTCAAGGCTGGAGCTGTTGGCTCAGGAGCAGCTGGTACTTGTGGCCAAGCCTGGGTGAATCGTGAATTGCCGGATCTTTCCAATTTCCTCTCTCTGATTCTGAGATCCAATTGAATAGTGAGCTGGATTAGATCCATGTAAAGAGGAAGCAGTAGATCTGCATCCATAGGTGTATGGAGCACTTTATTATGAGTTTGATGCATGTATTTGGACTTTATATTGAATGTAGAGATTGCTACACATATCTACACATTTTGTGCATGTTTATAGAGCACATATAGTGATCGCGTTGTACACATTCCTTTTCATGTAGTTTAAGGCACACATTTGTCTTGATAACAGCAGCTTTCACTAGTGATTTTTCACTAGTTTTGAGTTTTACATAGCACGGGTATTATTTTTTATTTTTGGTAAAAAAAAATTGCCTTGGTCTCAGCCAAAAGGCCTAGCCAAAGAGGTGTAGTACAGAAAAAACAGGAGGTGCCATGACCATGTGCTTATTTTCACAGTGGGATCCCAAATCCATAATGATACTAGGAGCACCCCTGGGCCAAAAAACTCCCAGACTGCACTGACACTATGGGTTCTCTGCCTTCCTGGCTCATAGCCAGGCAAATGCGGCCCTATTCAAATCAGAAAGGCATTAGAACTTAAGGAGAGCCTTGCCTTCAACCGGGGATAAACCTAGAATCCCAGGCCAGAGTCAACCCAGGAGGAAAAAGGCTCTCCCACCATTCTCATCTTAATACATTGTGCGAATATAAGATAGCGCCCCCTCACTTCACCTGCACCTCCGAAACTTGGTAGGCAGACTATTTGATGAGTAGATGCATCCTCCCAGGATTCCCATTATACTATACTTTAACCACTTACAGCAGCTTAGGTACCTCTGTAGAAGAGAGGTGTAAGTTGTCCTTGAGGTCTGTACTTACTTCCCAAGTGTCAGTTAACAAATTTTAGAGTGAGTCCATCTCTTCCTGTTCAGGCTTGCTGCAAACTGGCATGACATATGCTGTCCTTTCATGGTGCATTTTGAGCATGTTGATATTAAAGACTTTCTGACATTTACCTCCTTGTCCTAAACTTACAGTGCCTTGAAAAGGTATTCATACCCCTTGAAATTTTCAACATTTTGTCATGTTAAAACAAAAAAAGGAATGAAATTTTATGTGATAGACCAACACAAAGTGTTACATAATTGTGAAGTGGAAGGATAATGATAAATGGTTTTCAAATTTTTTTAGAAATAAATATGTGAAAAGTGTGGCGTGAATTTGTATTCAGCCCCCGTGAGTGAATACTTTGTAGAACCGTCTTTCACTGCAATTACAGCTGCAAGTCTTTTTGGGGATGTCTCTTCCAGCTTTGCACATCTAGAAAGTGACATTTTTGCCCATTCTTCTTTGCAAAATAGCTCAAGCTCTGTCAGACTGGAGTCTTTTGCAGACTCTAACAGGTTTTCTTCTAAGATTGCCCTGTATTTGGCTCCACCCATCTTCCCATTAACTCTGATCAGCTTCCCTGTCCCTGCTGAAGAAAAACATCCCCAAAACATGAGGCTGCCACCACCATGTTTCACGGTTGGGATGGTGTGTTCAGGGTGAAGTGCAGTGTACGTTTTCCGCTACACAGCATTTTGCT
The DNA here is from genome assembly GCA_037952925.1 of Lithobates clamitans. Taxonomy (NCBI): domain Eukaryota; kingdom Metazoa; phylum Chordata; class Amphibia; order Anura; family Ranidae; genus Lithobates; species Lithobates clamitans. The sequence continues at coordinate 553,981 of JBBGZY010000208.1, read as the reverse complement.
TTTAGGCCAAAATGTTAAATTTTGGTCTCATCTGACCAGAGCACCTTCTTCCACATGTTTGCTGTGTCCCCCACATGGCTTCCCACAAACTGCAAACAGGACTTTTTATGGCTTTCTTTCAACAATGGCTTTCTTCTTTCCACTCTTCCTTAAAGGCCAGATTTGTGGAGTACACGACTAATAGTTGTCCTGTGGACAGATTCTCCCACCTGAGCTGTGGATCTCTACAGCTCCTCAAGAGATACCATGGGCCTCTTGACTGCTTCTCTGATTAATGCTCTCCTTGCCCGGCCAGTCAGTTTAAGTGGACAGCCATGTCTTGGTAGGTTTGCAGTTGTGCCATACTCTTTCCATTTTCAGATGATGGATTGAACAGAGCTCCTTGATGTACAAAGCTTGGGATTTTTTTTATAACCTAACCCTGCCTTAAACTTCTCCAAAACTTTATCCCTGACCTGTCTGATGTGTGTTCCTTGGCCTTCATGATGCTGTTTGTTCACTAAGATTCTCTAACAAACCTCTGGGGGCTTCACATAACAGCTGTATTTATACTGAGATTAAATTACACACAGGTGGACTCTATTTACAAATTAGTTGATTTCTGAAGGCATTAGTTAGCGGTATCAGAGTAAAGGGGGCTGAATACAAAGGCACGCCACACTTTTCAGATATTTATTTGTAAAAAACTGTTGAAAACCATTTATTATTTTCCTTCCACTTCACAATTATGTGCCACTTTGTGTTGGTCTAACACATAAAATCCCAATTTAATAAATTTACATTTTTGGTTGTAACATGACAAAATGTGGAAAATGTCAAGGGGTATGAATTACTTTTCAAGGCACTGTACCAGGTAGGATATGTCATTCCGGCATATCCTCCCATGCTGCCTTTAGTTTGTTCTGCCTCATAGTGAGTAGAACATACATATCCATCATATACATGGCCAATATTGTATGTGCACTTTCTAACAACACGGTTGTACCAACATATTTGTTAAGCCCGAGCCTATATCATGTCCTCCTGCACCATCCCAACCAGCATCTATAGTTTGTCCCGGAGCTTTAGGATGTGATCCACTATCAAGATCAGGAATCTTGCTCTCCCAGGTCTCTTAGATTAAGTCCTCTCACTTGGCTTCTGAATAGAAGCTTGAATGGCAAACAGGCAAATATCGTTTCCAGTCCCTTCCCTGCAGTCCAATAAACATCTGCAGCATCTGTTTCAGGGTTCCATTTAACCATTCACAGAGGCCATTCACTTGTGAATTCTAAAGACTGGCCACAATATGTGTAATTTGTATTTTCCAATGGAGAGCTTGCATCAAGACCTACGGGTCTTGACCATATACTGATCAATATTTGGCTGGTTCAACGGGGATCAGCGGAATTTTGATCAGTGTGTGTGGCCCTCCCTGTTTTACCAAAGTCGATTGTTTGATTGACATCTGTTGAAGGGACAACTCAATGGGCTGCAGCAGCTGATCAGTGTGTTCTGACAGCGGTGGGTCCCAATGTCAGAATACAATGTCCCTGTGGGGTGAAATCCTCCAACACTTTTGTGTGTGTGTGTGTGTTGAGAAGCCTATTAGCACTTTTTTTTTTTCAAACTGTTCAGCTTAAAAAGCTTTGCCAGAAAATCAAATCTTGTAACAATTACAAGCAAAGCATCAGCAACTTTGTCCGCCTTAAGGGAAGAAAGGGCTAATGCTGGGTGCATGTACTTTACTCTGCACCCAGAGCCAGGCCTTGCACCAACAATACTCTTTCCCCAGTCTTTCAGTTACATAGGGGCACTCGTAGGGTGTGCCCATTATCCCCTTATTGTTTGCACTGGCAGCGGAACCTTTGGCCGCCTTCGTATTAGTAGAGATCCCACTATTGTCGGTTTTCAGAGAGGTCTGTTATAGAAGAAAATATCTTTATATGCGGATGATGCATTATTATACCTGGGTGATACCACTGGTTCTTTGCAGACCTTAATGGAGACTATTAATAGATTTGGTAAATTCTCTGGATTCACCTTAAATTGGACTAAATCCATTCTTATGCCCCTCGACTCACTGGTTGCACCCCTCCCCATGTGCACAAGCCAATGGTGGTGTCTCCAGAGCCCTCTAGCTACCGCCAGCTGAACTTAAGTCCTCTGCTAGATAGACAAAAATTTAAGAGCCAAAGCTGTTGTAAATTGCCTCTCTCTGTAGTAGGGCGAGTTAATTTGATAAAAATTGTTTGGACCCCACAGCTCCTATACATAACTCCCGATATGGATCTTACAAAAATGGTTTAAACAAATTGACTCACAGTTCAGGGACCTTATACGGAAGAGACAAAAAGTTTGCATTAGTTTGGCAACAGTATAGTAAGGACAGGGGAGGACTGGCGGTCCAACATCCCAAAATGTATTTTTTGCCTTCCCAGATACAACAGCTTGCTGGATGGGACAGTCAAAACAATATATGCCCTATTGCTCAATTGCTCACCATTTCCAACCCCAACTTGTTGGCTACCTCTCACTTAGAGATGTACCTGCTGAGTCTCCCCTCCTCCTCCCCTACAGCTGATCTCCTTAGGCTGGGTTCACACTATCTTCGCATGCGGCTCACAGCAGGGGTCGGGTGCATCCCCATTCATCGTTTCAGGCCTGATTTAAGCCCAAAATTTTGGCTGAATTTGGACCTAAAACGTACCAAAAGACGCACAGGACCCCTGTGCAAATTCGCACCGCAGCCGCAGCGGAGATATGTGAACCGGCTCCATAGAGAGCTGGTCAAAATCTCCTGCTATTGTGAATTAGAAGTGGGAAACCAATGGATCCAATTTTCAATAGTGTAAACCCAGCCTCAGGAGAGTATGGAGAGCCTCAAAGGAGGCACTGTCCATCAATGGCCCCTTAGAATTTGCCCCCCCCGGAACAACCGTAACTATCCTGAAATCTAAAACAGAGAGGTATTTGGTATATTCCCCAACTATTTGCTGGTGCTTGGTCAGCTATGTTCTGAGTTTTTACTGTTCCCTAAAGAATTCTACCAATATCTCCAACTCAGACATGCAATACAGGCCCAAAAACAGACTCTCAGCCTTAGTGTATCTTAGTGTATCTAGCTCTCCATTAGTGACCGAGGTCATCCATGCTGATGTCCATAAAGGCTTAATATTAAATATATGTGATTTTGTTTTCTTCTGTTCAGGATCATGCGCTGTTGAAATGCAGGGCACACTGGGTTGCTGACATCGGAGAAATAGATGGTGGTGATCAAAGAGACATGGACTTAGAATCGATTTCTATCTCTTCCTTGCCAGCCTCGCACAAGCTCTCACTGTTTATTCTTTAGAGGGCCTATCGCACACCTGCTAGATTATTTATTGGGGTAGGAGAGATACACTTATTTGTCCTAAATGTAATGTACAAAGAGGTGACTTTATACACGTGATTTGGTGTTGGAATTCAACATGAATATCGTATTTGTACATATATTTCATTACGATACCTAAGAGAAGAAAACTCTCTTGGTTGCTGAGAAGGCTGCTGTAAGGTCATCCCCTCTGCTGTCTTGGGACCTTGCTCTGACCGAGGGCTTGGGCCTATATTCCATGAGGCCCAGACCCCTTTTATCATCCAGAACCCGCAGAGGAAACCATGTGTGATAAGTATCTTTGATATTTCATTGTTGTTATATGTTGTAGAGATGTGCTGTTAGTATAGTGTGTTCTGATTGTAAGCTATGTAACATTGTAATACCCTTTTAGTACTTTTATGATAGTTTCCTAACTCCTTGGGAAATAAAATAAGATATTGTTTTACTAGCAGCACCGTGTGTTTGGTTTCATAGCTAACCTGGTATTATTGTGATATTAACAATAGCATGTGCTCAGAGTTTAATAGACCAACTAATTATAGGGACTAGATAAATTAATACACAGATATAATATTAATAATTATATTGATTACTACATTTGGCACCCCAGACTGTGAATTTTATTTTTACACAGAATCCACAAAAACCTAACGTATTTTTTTGTCTTGAGAACCTGTAAGCAAGCATAAATCCTCAAATACACCCAGAACTGAAAATCGTCTCTAGTGTGGACAAGATTGGCGCTGGCTCGCGAATTCTGAAACCATGCTTGGATGGTCATGAAGATTCTGAGATATATTTTATCAGGGAGACGGACGCGTAGAACCTGGTGAGATCTTCAGCTGATATATGTATATTTGTTAAACGTTTGTATCGTTAATGTGTTTTAGGCCTGTAGCCAGTAAACGGTACTGGTGAGTGAAGGGATTGATCATCCCTGGTACTGATATAACCTGCAGATTGACAGGATAAACCACACATCTTTGAGGAAAAAGTGGGAGAAATATAGATTTTTTTATTTTTATTTTTTTTTGTTTTAATTTTTTTTTTATTGATTTTCGTTTTTTCATTTTTTATTATTTTTTTATTAATTGCATTACTAGTGTATTTTTTATTTGGTCCCCACGTGAGTGTGAAATAGCGCTCTGTTCCAACAGAAGCTCAATGTGGCCTGCAATCTAAGGGGTTTAGGAATCAGTGGGAATATAATAAGGCATTGACTAAGAGTGTGCCTTGTGTCTCACACTCGCGCCGCCCCCCCCCCCCCTCTGCACAGTCACAAAAAAAAAAAAAAAAATTAAAAAAAATTTTTTTTAAAACTGGCCCTTTAAAAAATGAAAAAAATTTGAAAAAAAGGTCCATAAGTGCACTGCGTTTGGGCACTGGGCGCCGGGCGCAGTGCACTATGGGAAGCGCCACGTCTATGCAATCACGAGATTGCAGACGCGGCGCTTCATTTGCGGGCTTTTAACCCGCCTTGTGGCGCGATCCATCGCGCCGAGTAGCTTCCGCATATTATATGCATTAGATGGCCGGGACTTTGAGTGACATTCAAGTTATGATGTCACTTCCGCTTTTCATTTCCCAGTGCGCCCGAGCAGAGGAAGCATGAGGAGCGGACTCCTCTACTGCTGTGTGACTACACAGTCACACAGAGATTAGAGAATGCTGCCTTGGAGCCATAGGGAGAGTGAGAGAGCCGAAGTTTGTCCTCAGAGTCAGAGCAGGAGCCGTCTCAATGTACGGGGAGAAGGATGGAGCCGGGCTCACTGTGCTGGGCTGTCTTCCAGGTGAGTGCTGGGGGGGAGGGGAGGAAAAGTTCTGCTGGATGGAGGGGAACCCCAACACTTCTATCTGTCTAATCCTCTCTCTGGATTCACACACATTCTATCTATACCTCTCTATCTATATCTCTCTATCTATATCTATATCTCTCTATCTATATCTCTCTATCTATATCTCTCTATCTATATCTATATCTCTCTATCTATATCTCTCTATCTCTCTATCTATATCTATATCTCTCTATATCTCTCTATCTATATCTATATCTCTCTATCTATATCTCTCTATCTATATCTATATCTCTCTATCTATATCTCTTTATCTATATCTATATCTCTCTATCTATATCTCTCTATCTCTCTATCTATATCTATATCTCTCTATCTATATCTATATCTCTCTATCTCTCTATCTATATCTATACCTCTCTATCTATATCTCTCTATCTCTCTATCTATATCTATATCTCTCTATCTATATCTATATCTCTTTATCTATATCTATATCTTTCTATCTATATCTCTCTATCTCTCTATCTATATCTATACCTCTCTATCTATATCTCTCTATCTCTCTATCTATATCTCTCTATCTATATCTCTCTATCTATATCTATATCTCTCTATCTCTCTATCTATATCTCTCTATCTATATCTATATCTCTCTATCTATATCTATATCTCTTTATCTATATCTATATCTCTCTATCTCTCTATCTATATCTATATCTCTCTATCTATATCTATATCTCTTTATCTATATCTATATCTCTCTATCTCTCTATCTATATCTATATCTCTCTATCTCTCTATATCTATATCTCTCTATCTATATCTCTCTATCTCTCTATCTATAACTATATCTCTCTATCTATATCTCTATATCTCTCTATATCTCTCTATCTATATCTCTATATCTCTCTATATCTCTCTATCTATATCTCTCTATCTATATCTCTCTATCTCTATCTATATCTATATCTATATCTATATCTATATCTATATCTATATCTATATCTATATCTATATCTATATCTCTCTATCTATATCTATATCTCTCTATCTATATCTATATCTCTTTATCTATAGCTATATCTCTCTATCTATATCTATATCTCTCTATCTATACCTATATTTCTTTATCTATATCTATATCTCTCTATCTATATCTCTCTATATCTATATCTCTCTATCTCTCTATCTATATCTCTCTATCTATATCTTTATCTCTCTATCTATATCTATATCTATCTATATCTCTCTATCTATATCTCTCTATCTATATCTATATCTCTCTATCTATATCTCTCTATCTATATCTATATATCTATATCTATCTATATCTCTCTATCTCTATCTCTCTATCTATATCTATATCTCTCTATTTATATCTATATATCTCTATCTATATCTATCTATATCTATATATCTATATCTATCTATATCTATATATCTATATCTATCTATATCTATATATCTATATCTATCTATATCTCTCTATCTATATCTATATCTCTCTATCTATATCTCTCTATCTATATCTATATCTCTCTATCTATATCTCTCTATCTCTCTATCTATATCTATATCTCTCTATATCTCTCTATCTATATCTATATCTCTCTATCTATATCTCTCTATCTATATCTATATCTCTCTATCTATATCTCTTTATCTATATCTATATCTCTCTATCTATATCTCTCTATCTCTCTATCTATATCTATATCTCTCTATCTATATCTATATCTCTCTATCTCTCTATCTATATCTATACCTCTCTATCTATATCTCTCTATCTCTCTATCTATATCTATATCTCTCTATCTATATCTATATCTCTTTATCTATATCTATATCTTTCTATCTATATCTCTCTATCTCTCTATCTATATCTATACCTCTCTATCTATATCTCTCTATCTCTCTATCTATATCTATATCTCTCTATCTATATCTCTCTATCTATATCTATATCTCTCTATCTCTCTATCTATATCTCTCTATCTATATCTATATCTCTCTATCTATATCTATATCTCTTTACCTATATCTATATCTCTCTATCTCTCTATCTATATCTATATCTCTCTATCTATATCTCTCTATCTATATCTATATCTCTCTATCTATATCTATATCTCTTTATCTATATCTATATCTCTCTATCTCTCTATCTATATCTATATCTCTCTATCTCTCTATATCTATATCTCTCTATCTATATCTCTCTATCTCTCTATCTATAACTATATCTCTCTATCTATATCTCTATATCTCTCTATATCTCTCTATCTATATCTCTATATCTCTCTATATCTCTCTATCTATATCTCTCTATCTATATCTCTCTATCTATATCTATATCTATATCTATATCTCTCTATCTATATCTATATCTCTCTATCTATATCTATATCTCTTTATCTATAGCTATATCTCTCTATCTATATCTATATCTCTCTATCTATACCTATATTTCTTTATCTATATCTATATCTCTCTATCTATATCTCTCTATCTCTCTATCTATATCTATATCTCTCTATCTATATCTCTCTATATCTATATCTCTCTATCTCTCTATCTATATCTCTCTATCTATATCTTTATCTCTCTATCTATATCTATATCTATCTATATCTCTCTATCTATATCTCTCTATCTATATCTATATCTCTCTATCTATATCTCTCTATCTATATCTATATATCTATATCTATCTATATCTCTCTATCTCTATCTCTCTATCTATATCTATATCTCTCTATTTATATCTATATATCTCTATCTATATCTATCTATATCTATATATCTATATCTATCTATATCTATATATCTATATCTATCTATATCTATATATCTATATCTATCTATATCTATATATCTCTCTATCTATATCTATATCTCTCTATCTATATCTCTCTATCTATATCTCTCTATCTATATCTATATCTATATCTATATCTCTCTATCTATATCTCTATATCTCTCTATCTATATCTCTCTATCTATATCTATATCTATATCTCTCTATCTATATATCTATATCTCTCTATCTATATATCTATATCTCTCTATCTTTATCTCTCTATCTATATCTCTCTATCTATATCTATATCTCTCTATCTATATCTATATCTCTCTATCTATATCTATATCTCTCTATCTATATCCATATCTCTCTATCTATATCTATATCTCTTTATCTATATCTCTCTATCTATATCTATATCTCTCTATCTATATCTATATCTCTCTATCTATATCTATATCTCTTTATCTATATCTATATCTCTCTATCTCTCTATCTATATCTCTCTATCTATATCTCTCTATCTATATCTACCTCACTATTACTATTGATATTGATATTGCTACTACTATTGATATTGCTACTACTACTACTATTGATATTACTACTATTGATATTGATATTACTACTATTTATATTGATACTACTACTATTGATATTGATACTACTATTGATACTACTACTACTATTGCTATTGATACTACTACTACTGATACTACTACTACTGTTACTACTACTGCTACTACTATTGATATTGATACTACTACTACTACTACTGGTATTAATAACACATAAAAATAAATATGAATAATATGAAATACATGGGTTTATATAAAATCTTACTACAGATCCCAGCGGTGTATACATGGAGATCAGTATATAGGAATATCTATCTATCTATCTATCTATCTATCTATCTATCTATCTATCTATCTATCTATCTATCTATCTATCTATCTATCTATCTATCTATCTATCTATCTATCTATCTATCTATCTATCTATCTATCTATCTATCTATCCCACCCAGTCTCTGTCTGTCTATCTCTCCCACCCAGTCTCTGTCTGTCTATCTCTCCCACCCAGTGTCTATCTATCTGTAGGCCCTAATGCGGGCGAGTGACGGGGGGGGTGTGGGGTTGGTTGGGGCTTTGTTTGCGCCCCCCAAAAAAATGGAGCACCAGCCGCCACTGCTAGACTGTAGAGCTGAGAGGAACAAAGTTGTTTTTAAACGGCTTTTGGATTCTTTAAGAAAAATTTTTGCTCTTAATTGTGGAACTACAAGTCAGAGTTTGCTTTCAAATAGTTTCATCTGTGTGTGTTTTGTTGTCTACCTGTGGGCATTGTGTAAGCAACTTCAGTGTAGCTAGGTGCAACTTAGCATATCAATGGAAGCCATTGAAGGTTTTGTTAACAAGTATGGTTGTGTTAGATTTGAGTCTATAAAAGAGAATGCATTAACACACCAATACAATGATCTATTAAGACAATGTAATACCCATAATGATGCCATAAAGCATAAAAAATCTTCCAAAAAAGGCAAGAAACAGAGATTAGCCAATGCTGTATGCTTGTTGTTAAAGATGAAAGAGATTGCGGAACAAAAAGAATTAGAATGGTATAGTGAGAGGAAACAATTATTTGAACAGGTACAAAGTGTTACAGAGAATATATTGGCAATGGTTGCAAAAGCAGATGCAAATGTTGCTGATCACATTCAACAATTAGTGACTGAGAAGTGTGTATTGGAACAGAGATTAGATGAGTTAGAAAAAACATGTATGTTGAAGGAACAATGTATTGCATCATTGAATCAAACAGAGGCTGAGAATTTGCATGTTATCACACTGCTCAGGGAGGAATTACAGGGTGCACAGGCAGCCATAATGGAGTTATCCTCCAAACGTGCAAAAGCTGAATGTGCAATGGTGGAGGTACCCTCCGCACATGCACAGTGCTCAGCAAAGATAGAAGTGAAGCATGCAGAAAAAACAGACGCTCTTATTGCTGCAAGTGATGTTGCTAAGACAGAAATCAATGGTGGAGATGTAAATAAAAGTGCGATAACTGTGCTTGAAAGTGATTCAGGAGTTGAAACTTCTGATGACTCCTCAGACGATGAAAGTATAAAGTCTGCTTATTCCAAGCATAGTAATCGTAGTAATAATGTCCAGCAATGTGAGTTTCCACTGCCCTATGCTCAAAGAAGGGCCTATACAGAGAGACCAGCCCTCAAATGTTTTTTGTGTAAAAGGGGGGGTCACATCACTAAGTATTGTTGGGCGGCGAATAATGGTATCAAAAGAAGATCACAGTACCCCAAAACGACCCAAAGGCATTATGAAGTGTATTCTGCCCGATGGGGTAGCAACCCAAAGCATGGAGGCCGTAGTAATCAAACCCATTTGCCTTTAAAGACTCAAATGCCGAGACTACAGACTGAGAATCGTCCGTATGGAGAACAGTTACGTAAAGTCAAAATGGAGGTAGCTGCATGGTTATTCAAATGTAGCACTGGGGAAAACAAAGTTGGCAGCACTTAGTGAGCTGCATGGATGCTAACAGTTTTATGGTCAATGTTTCCTTGCCATATTTTATTTAAATACGACGCTCATATCTAAACCTTATACATAGCAAATGTTCCCCTACAGTACAATTAATGGGAAAAGGCTTGGGGGACTTAAAAAGTCAATTGTCGTGATAATTATGTGTAATCACTGTCTGTGTGTTCCTTTTTCCGGAGACCTTGGAAGAAGATAAAACTGGTTTGGACACTAATGTCTGTGTTTGTTTACAGGTTCTTCAAAGAGAGAACAACAGTGGGCACATTTAGCAAAACAGGGGTTAGGTGATGGTAAAGACATAATCGATTATCAAATGGTACCATGAGCTCATTAATTAGTAATTGTTTGCAAACAATGAAAAAATAAGATAAACAATAGTTAGGCATTAAAGCGGAGCGCCGCCGAAAGAAAATTTTTTAAAAGTCAGCAGCTACAAATACTGCAGCTGCTGACTTTTAAAATATGGACACTTACCTGTCCAGGGCACCCGCGATGTCGGCACCCGAGGCCGAAGCGTCTCTCCGTCCTCGGGTGCTGCCGCCTCCATCTTCGGTAAGGGAATCAGGAAGTAAAGCCGTGCGGCTTCACTTCCCGGTTCCCTACTGCGCATGCGCAAGTCGCGCCGCGCAATACGGGTGCTCCCTGCTGCCTCTGGGACCCGTGTGTGTTTCCCAGCAGGCAGCGGGAGGGAGCAGGAAGTGGCGTAAATAACCGCAGATTCTGCGGCTATTTATGCCGAAGGGGGTACAGATACCTGTAATATACAGGTATCTGTACCCCCCTCCCCCCTGAAAGGTGCCAACTGTGTCACCGGAGGGGGGGAGGAATCTGATTAGTGGAAGTTCCACTTTTGGGTGGAACTCCACTTTAAGGGTTTCAAGTGTTACAAGTGAAGTTACAAATGTTGTGATGAGGTACAGATGTTTTGTTTTTTTGTTTTTCCCATTAACTAATTGTCTTTCAGATGGAAATGAGCACTTACTCTTCTCAGGAGGAAAATCCATGGATGTCTTTAGTTAAAAGTTGAGTGTTTGTCATTGTCTTATGGTGGTTGTCTTGTCATGTTGTTTTTGTGTGATAATGGCCAGAATTGTAATTTCTTTTGTTATTAAGGTTTTTAATTTTTTAAATATTTTTGGTAGTTGTTTAGTCATCCATTTTATTTTTTTGTTTGTTCAGGTGGAGAAATTATTGTTTAGTCCACCTGAAAGGGGGGTAATTGGCTATTCTGTCAATTAGCAGCTGAATAGATGGTCATGGGATATGTCCTGCAGCTGAATACATCTTGTTGATTTAAGACAAGAGTTGTTGGTAGGAAGCCATTCTAGCTTCTGGAGTTTGTTTTTTCTCTTTGTTTTATGTTCATTCAGGTGGGAAAAGTTACAAAGTGTACGCTTTGTCCACCTGAAAGGGGGGTTGGTGCATAGGTCTGAAAGTACAGATAATGCTGTGTTTTTGATGCTTAAATTGAGAATTTTTGAGAGTCAACATTGACGTTCGTTTCGTTTTTAAATTGTTGATCATACCATGGGGATCTATTTTAGAGTGAGTTCAGCCTAAAGGGGTCATGGTTGTTTTGATAGTTTGGTCAGAGTTGCAGAAGCCAGGAATACTAAGTTCCTGGGTTCCAAGGAAGGAACTATAAGTAAACGTAGTAAGCGAGCAGATATTATGGATAAGAATTTGATTCTGCTCTTGTTTTTTTTTCACTTCCAGAGTCTTGGTGAAGCGTGATTGAAGAGGTCTCTGGAACAGGGATGACAGATGTTCATCTGGTTGGCAGTTTGTTTCTGCCATATTACGCCGCAAATTTGTTCTGATAAACATCAGGAGAGAAGGGACAAACGAAAAGATTCAGTTTAATACTTGTTTTTGCTTATGGACAATTTAGGGGTAATGCTGGATCTGAAGGACTGTGCCCATCAACGAGACTTGTGAAACATTTTTGCCGGAGTCTCTCCTGAAGAATGCAAACATGCTATTAATACATGTGCAATGGGTTGGAGGTTGGGGAAGGAATATACAAATCCAATCTGTCAGAACCTGAAATGTAAAATATGTTTTTTTTTGTTGAAGGAAGGAATTGAAAGAAGAAAAGGTTTTTAATGTATGACATGTATTGACATAACGGAAGTAATATGGTGCAGGTGCCCAGGTGACTGGCGCTTATACATAATAAGGTGTCGGTTGGCCAGACTAGAGGTTGGCCAGGTGACACATCAATGGGGTGAAAATTTCCTTGTATGGGGAGATACGCCTGGCTGATGTCTCACCTGAGAGGTTGAAACCCGGCACAGGGAAGGCCAGTGAATACACACAGGAGCATGCTCCGTTAGATAAAGGGAACAAAACACTGGCTACCAGGGTACATGCCTTCACCACATGGCACTTCAATGTCTCGCAATGGTTGGTAAAATCCTATTACCCTATATGTGCTGAATATACACTGAATCAAGTGCGGTCAATATATCAGTGGCTTGCTCACAGAGATGGGCGGGCGCAGAATGAGGTCCATGCCGGACGCTTATTTCTGAGGAGCAACCGAAAGAGGAGGGATATATTCAGCACTATATTGGGGGGAATAGGAGCTGGGATGGGTGTCGTTAATGGAGTGGACATCGATCTCCTGAGGAACAAACTCTCAGCTATAGCTTCAGACAGTAAGTAGGGCTTTGTTGCTCAGAGAGAGATTAATGACATTCTTGATAATATTCAACAACGTCACATAAATACCCAGGTAAAAGTAGCTCAAGATTTTATCCGCCATTTTAAGAGGTTGGTAGATAGTGTGGTGACACAGGGCAAAAAAATGTTGTGGGCTCTGGCGTGCACGCAGGGACAGACGGAGTTGTCAACCAATATCAAGCTGATTGTACAATCTCTGTATAGGGGACAGTGGCCTTATGAGTTGGCATCACAGCTCAGTAAGATTTTACCAAAGCACATCTCTTACGCTAATCCAAGTTGGTGGTCGAATGCCTGGATAGGCTGTACTAATTTGGATTATGAGAGATGTTATGCTTCCTCATTGATCCCATATACAGAAGTGCAGACTCAATCTGTGTATTCGGTGATATCGATGGGCTTGCTGACTGGGGATTCTACTTTGTTGCATCTGAGGCTAACTTACCCACATGTAATCAGAGAGGACGGGAGCTGGAGGCAGGTTGATATTTCCCTCTGTCGGAGGCATGACCATGATATCCTTTGTATGCCAGGTCAATACATGGTGGTGGATGAGAAATGTTGGGAAGATTCATCACTCTGTGTTCGGGATGGGGAGAACATTGCCTCAAAGGGAACACCGGTGTATTATTTGGGACATAGGAGAGTTTGTTTCTTTGTCCTGAAGGATACTAATGTACCATTGGTCATGGAACTAGGATGTTCTGTGAACCTGACAATAGCTAGAGGAGCATGGTGTACCCTTGGCGGTGTCTCTGAAATCCAGACACAGGAATGGAATTATGTGGTACCGCATATGGCCAATCTGTCTGTGGATGTCAACCAGAACCGCCCTGTTAATCTGAGAGCCCTGAACCTTGGTATGGAAAGGAAGGTACAGGAATGGTTAACAGATTGGGATAGAGATGAGAGCCTTATGAGGATGCTGCAGCAAGAGAGAGCTAATGCTACTATAGCCATCTACCATGACCAGAATGTAATAAAGGAGGTAGTACATCAACTAGAAAATGATGTGGGAGGGTCTTGGTGGGAGGTAATATTCGGACATTCCAGTAAGGCCAACAGTATTTTGAATTATTTGATACATCCCGTGGTAATATTACTCATTATTGCTGCAGTTTCATCATTGGTTCAAGTTGGTATGTGTTGTTGGACTCGACATTTGTATAGGAAAGTCTCGCATTTATCTATACAAGTGGAGGGACGAATGGATGGTAAGGTCTCTTCATACATGGTAGAGGCTTTGCTGCCAGTTCAGAACCCTGAGATACCACTGACGTGCCAGAATTGTGGTAGGAAAGGCCATTGTGAGCGAACCTGCCTAATCCCAGTCCGTATCTACAGTGAGGAGGTATAGGAGGTTGGGAATGGGATGTGTAGGCTGATGGATCATAGGTATATATGTATATATTATGGTAATGGGTTGATTTCATGTTATGGTATAGTGTGATAAAGGTGTATTTTAGGCTAATAACATGGGCCAGAGGCCCTCCTCGAGACTCTATCGGAAAGCTGGTTGATAGGTTGCTCTGAATGTGTGTTGGTAAATGGTGAGTGAATGGACACCCCTTGCCTGTACTGCACCCCGTCCTGAAGATATCGGAGAGAAGAAGACACAGAGTGGTGACATGGAAGCTGTCACGGAAGAATGATGTTGGTGTGTCACCCAGTAGTGTTGGGAAACACAGCACGTTAAGACTGTTATGGACTGTTCCACAGGAGCTGGTTCTGAGGCCTATGTTGAGAGGCGCAACACACAGCAAGACCCTTATGGACTGTTCCATAGATGTTCCTGTTGAAAACCGCAATACGTTACCACAGTTAAGGACTGTTCCATAGGTACTGGTTCGGAAGTACATGTTGGGGAGCAACACACGTTAAGACAGTTATGACTGTTCAATAGGAGCCGTGTCTGAAGAAGGCTGGTATGCGCCCTTCAGGCGCAAAGCGGCATATGTTGGAATTCAACATGAATATCGTATTTGTACATATATTTCATTACGATACCTAAGAGAAGAAAACTCACATGGTTTTTGAAAAGGCTGAAAGTGTTACACTTCCGGGATTTCAGGATGTGGCCTCCCAGGTTGGAATGTGGCCCATTGCGCATGACAATGCTGGCTCCGACCTGTCTATGGGAATTTCCTGATTAACTACAATCCACCCAGGCTTCAAAAGGCAGCTAAACTGACAGGGATGATGGATGAGGTGAGATACAGGAAATCAAGGGCCCAGGTGTTTGTGAAATCTGACATCGGTCGGATGCATGGACCAACACTGCCCCCCAGAGGACAAAACGGTCCATATGATAGTGTCAGTACTAGGATCCCTTTAGGACCCAGCACAACTCACCTGACACAGCCTTTACCTGGGAAACAACAATGATTGGCCAGCTCACCTTTAAATAACTTGTATCAGCATTCAATCATTGCTCCATTTAGAGTTTACCTGTGTTTGATCCAGTTGATATCTGCTCTGTGTATTTTGTGTATGACCCGGCTCGTTTGACCCTGTTTGCTTGCTTCTGATTCGGTACCGTTTGGACTCTGATCTTCCTGTGTATGACCCAGCTTGCCTAGACTACGTTTTTGCCTGATACCACTAGTACCTTCATCTGCAGCGGTGAACTACAAGCACCAGACATCTATCCTCCACCTGCAGCGGTGAACTACAAACGCCAGACACCATCAATCCTCATCTGCAGCGGTGAACTACAAGGTCCAGCAAACATCTACCTACATCTACAGCGGTGAACTACAAATCCCAGCTGACCTGCTCTGCTCAGACCTGCTCATGGTATGTGCTCTTCTTTGAACTCTTTGCATAATCAGAACACCTGAACTGTTACCTGTTATATGCTCTAACCTGACATTAACACGAGCCATACATAATAAAGGAAACCTATCATGGATCCTGAGCAGGCTCAGTTGTTTGCACAGGAACTTTGCCGCTTATCCCATCAAGTTCAGGAAATGGCCACAGAGCTCACCAAGGTGCAATCTCCTTCTATTAGCACTGCTATAAAAACTCCATCTGAACCAAAAATTCCTTTGCCTGACCGGTTTTCTGGTGACCTTAAAGGGTTTTGCAACTTTAAAAACAGCTGCAAATTATATTTCAAGTTAAGGCCATCCTCATCTGGCCCTGAAACTCAGAGGGTTCAAATCATTATCTCTCTACTACAGGGTGACCCCCAGGCTTGGGCCTTTAACCTGGAACCAAACCATCCAGCCTTGCTAACAGTAGATGCCTTCTTTGAAGCCCTAGGGTTGCTTTATGATGATCCAGATCGTGCTGCTACTGCAGAATCAACCCTGCGTAACTTAAAGCAAGGAACTACCACAGCTGAAATGTATTGCTCAGAGTTTCGCAGGTGGGCCCCGGAATCTGGCTGGAATGATGCAGCACTCCGCAGCCAGTTTAGAATGGGCCTTTCAGATGCAATTAAGGATGCTCTGGTCAACTTCTCCTACCCAGCCTCACTGGAGGAGGCTATGAGTCTAGCCATTAGAATTGACCGCCGCCAGCGAGAGAGGAGACGCGAACAAACTACAGCTGTGGCAAACTATATACCTCCCTTGCCGCCTGACTATTCCACCTCCAGTGCCAAATCTGAGGAAGAACCCATGCAGTTAGGCTCCACCCGGTTATCTGCCCAGGAACACACGCGCCGGCGTAACATGGGACTCTGCTTGTATTGTGGCCTCAAGGGTCATATGCTCCGTTCGTGCCCTACACGTCCGGGAAACTCCAGGACCTAGGTAATTGCGGGGAGGTTACCTTAGGTCTGCTCTCATCTCCCCAGGGGGACAATCGTATTCTTTTACCTGCTGTCATTCACTTTGGGGCAGGGGCTCATGAACTGCTTGCCTTGGTAGATTCTGGAGCCGCTGAGAATTTTATTGATAAGACTCTGATTACCTCTTTGTCCTTGGAAACTCATGCTCTAGATTGCCCAGTACGCCTGATTTCCGTGGATAATCGTCCTCTCTCACAAGATCTAGTGCTCCAAGCCACCAAGCCTTTCCAGTTACAATTGGGGGCTTTGCATTGGGAGAAGACTTCATGTCTTGTCATTGACTCTCCATCCACCCCTTTGATCCTAGGCCTTCCTTGGCTTCAGAAGCACAATCCTGTAATTGACTGGCGAACAGGAAATATTCTGGCTTGGTCCAATCAGTGTAAAAAGAACTGCATCCAGCACCCTGTTCGACTGGCTACCTGTCAAGTGGGAATGGAACAGATTCCACTTTGTTATAAGGACTTCTGGGATGTGTTTTCTAAAGGGATTACTGACACTTTACCACCTCATCGCAGTTATGATTGTCCCATTGACCTCTTGCCTGACACTACACCTCCACGAGGGAGAGTCTTTCCACTGTCTGAGCCAGAGAATCTTGCCTTGCAAGAATACATCCAGGAAAACCTAGCTAAGGGTTTCATCCGTCCCTCCACTTCTCCCGCAGGAGCAGGATGCTTCTTTGTCCCAAAGAAGGATGGGGGACTGAGACTTTGTGTTGATTACAGAGGTCTAAATAAAATAACTGTTCCCAATCGGTATCCTCTTCCTCTCATCACAGAATTGTTCTCTCAAATCCAGGGAGCCAAAATCTTCTCCAAACTGGACTTAAGGGGAGCCTATAATCTGGTGCGCATACGTGCAGGCGACGAGTGGAAGACAGCCTTTAACACCAAAGATGGTCATTATGAATGTCTTGTCATGCCTTTCGGTCTCAGAAATGCACCAGCTGTCTTTCAGAACTTTATGAATGACATTTTCCGTGACATGTTGGGTCGCTTCATGCTTGTATATTTAGACGACATTTTGATATATTCTCCCAATCTTGAAACGCATCAGAAACATGTCTGCTCAGTATTGGCCCGATTAAAGACTCACTCCCTTTTTGTAAAGCCTGAGAAATGTTCATTCCATGTTAAACAAGTACCTTTCCTAGGCTACCTAATTTCTGACACAGGCCTCACCATGGATCCAGCCAAGATTCAAGCCATTTTAGACTGGGCACCACCTTCAGACCTGAAGGCAGTTCAGCGCTTCCTGGGCTTTGCAAATTTCTATCGAAAATTCATTAAGAACTTTGCCACCATTGCACATCCCATCACCTCTCTCACCAGGAAGACTCCAACTACCTTTAAATGGACTACTGAAGCCCAGGCAGCCTTCACTCAGTTAAAGAAAGCCTTTACCTCTGCACCAATCCTACGCCATCCTGTTCCTGAGCTACCTTTTATTGTGGAGGTAGATGCATCTGAAGTAGGGGTAGGGGCGCTTTTGTCACAAAAGGATCCTGTAAATGCCGCCATCTACCCCTGTGCCTTCTTGTCTCGGAAATATTCCCCAGCAGAGCGCAATTATGATATAGGCAACAGAGAACTTCTAGCCATAAAGCTCGCTTTGGAGGAATGGAGACATTGGCTGGAGGGAGCTCGCTATCCATTCATAGTTCTGACTGACCACAAAAACCTTGAATACATCCGTTCTGCTAAAAGACTGAACTCATGTCAAGCCAGGTGGTCATTGTTCTTCTCCAGATTTGACTTCACAATTTCATATTTACCAGGACCAAGAAACATTAAGGCTGACGCCTTGTCTCGCAGCTTTCTTTCAGAGTCTCCTCCTCCGCTTCCTCCACAACCCATTATCTCTGAGGATAGGATTTTGGCTTTCACCCAGACTGACATCTCTGAGGCCTTGTTACCTGCACAGGCTGAAGCCCCTCCCTCCACTCCCTCCGGTATGCTTTTTGTGCCCCTGGCTCTTCGTTTGCAGGTATTGCAGCAGGTACATGCATCAAAACCTGCAGCACATCCGGGGTTTAGGCAAACTTTTGAGATTATCTCTCGCAACCTCTGGTGGCCATCGATTAGGCAGGATGTGTTAGCCTTCGTCCAGGCCTGTGAAGTTTGTGCCAGAAGCAAGAGCAGTACCTTTAAGCCGCCTGGTCTCCTACGTCCTCTACCAATACCTACCTGTCCCTGGACCCATTTATTTATGGACTTTATCACTGACTTGCCTCCGTCCCAGGGATGTTCCACGATCTGGGTGGTGGTAGACAGGTTCAGTAAAATGGCCCACTTTGTTCCGCTTCCAAAACTTCCATCTGCTAAAGAACTGGCATCTTTATTCATTAAACATGTTTTCAGGCTCCATGGGGCACCAATCAACATTGTCTCAGACCGTGGCTCTCAGTTTATAGCCCAGTTTTGGAAGGCCCTTTGGTCTCAGCTGGGGATTAAGTTATCATATTCTTCAGCATATCATCCTGAGACAAACGGCCAAACAGAAAGGACTAATCAGACTCTAGAGAAGATGGTACGTTGTCTGATGGCCAATGATGAGGTGGAGTGGGTCAACGTCCTGCCATGGGCAGAGTTTGCCTTTAATAACTGTGCCAGCACATCTACAGGGACCTCTTCTTTCTTCTGTGTTTACGGGTTGCATCCTCGTGTGTGCTCCTTTGATCTTCCACCCTCTGATGTGCCAGATGCTAACACCACAATAGAAAATTTCTCCAAAATCTGGTCCGATGTTAATCATGCTATTTCTCGCTCTGTGCTGGCTTTTAAGAAAATGGCGGACAAGAGGCGCTCAAAGGCACCAGGATATAAAGTTGGTGACAAAGTGTGGCTATCATCCAGGAATCTGTCCCTGCATGTTCCATCTAAAAAACTTAGCCCAAAATTCATTGGGCCCTATGAAATTTCGGAGATTGTTAATCCTGTATCCTATAGATTAAAACTCCCCCCATCCATGCGCATTCCAAATGTTTCATTGTTGAAACCTGTTTCATTGTTGAAACCTGTTCATTCCAGCCTCCAAGTAAATGAACCAGAACCTGTGGATTTGTTGGACAGTCAGGAATATGAAGTGGCATTTATTCTTGATTCCAGACGAGTGCGCAATTCCTTACAATATCACGTTCATTGGAAAGGTTTCGGCCCAGAGGATCGATCTTGGGTCCCAGCTCGTGATCTTCATGCTGACCGACTTAAGAAGTTCTTCGTTATCCAAGTAAGCCTGGGGGTGCAGGAGCAACCCCTCGAGAAAAGGGGGGTACTGTCAGTACTAGGATCCCTTTAGGACCCAGCACAACTCACCTGACACAGCCTTTACCTGGGAAACAACAATGATTGGCCAGCTCACCTTTAAATAACTTGCATCAGCATTCAATCATTGCTCGTGTTAGAGTTTACCTGTGTTTGATCCAGTTGATATCTGCTCTGTGTATTTTGTGTATGACCCGGCTCGTTTGACCCTGTTTGCTTGCTTCTGATTCGGTACCGTTTGGACTCTGATCTTCCTGTGTATGACCCAGCTTGCCTAGACTACGTTTTTGCCTGATACCACTAGTACCTTCATCTGCAGCGGTGAACTACAAGCACCAGACATCTATCCTCCACCTGCAGCGGTGAACTACAAACACCAGACACCATCAATCCTCATCTGCAGCGGTGAACTACAAGGTCCAGCAAACATCTACCTACATCTACAGCTGTGAACTACAAGTCCCAGCTGACCTGCTCTGCTCAGACCTGCTCATGGCATGTGCTCTTCTTTGAACTCTTTGCATAATCAGAACACCTGAACTGTTACCTGTTATATGCTCTAGTCTGACAGATAGGCTGTTGAGGGAACGCCCCAGAGACACTGTGATTCGTCCAAAGGCAAAGTTGGGCAGGCAAAAGGGGGGGGGTCTGGATGAGGTATGTTTGTTAAAAGTAATGTTTGCTAAAGAAACAGTCTCTTGAAGACCTGAGGACCAGCCGAGGAGGATGTGCTAAGTATCAATCTTGTATTGTGTTATGATTGTAGGCCTTGTAATATTGCAATTTCTTGTAGTATCTTTATGTTAGTTTTACTAATTATGCTGTTTTAATACATTCCTATTTTTATTGGGAAATAAATGTAATTTGTTTTACTAGCAGCACCGTGTGTTTGGTTTCATAGCTAACCTGGTATTATTGTGATATTAACAATAGCATGTGCTCAGAGTTTAATAGGCCAACTAATTATAGGGACTAGACAAATTAATACGCAGATATAATATTAATAATTATATCGATTACTACATTTGGCGTTGCCCAAAGCTCATGCGCTACTGGACTGAGGTCCTGCGCATCATTTCTATACTTGCTCAAGTTCTTATCTCTGCTAACCCGTTGGTGTGCTTGCTTGGTGCACTTGATCCTGAAATGTACCAACCAAGTATTTACATTATGATAATCCATCTACTGTACTTAGCTATAATTCTGATCGCTAGACACCGGATGTCACCTACTTTACACAAGTGCAATCTCATATGGCAGAGCTGGTTGGACACCCCTGGTTTGGTATATATATATGTAGTGCTGGTAGATTTTTAATCTACCACTGATAGGTAAATCTTGTGGGTTACTTGTTAGGTGAAGTTAGATTTGCCTCTGTTCCAGCTTGGCTGAGTTGCGTGTAGTTCCACACTGCGCCGGTGGGTGTCGTTGTCACCATGGGCTGGTGTTGGAAAGGCAACGTGTTGAAGCGTATGAGTGCTCCTCTGTCCCGGAGACAACTCGGTGGAGGTGGTCCTCTGAGTTGCATTCTGGGAGAGGATATTTATGGGACAGACGCCATGTTTAGGGTTTTTTTTTCAGCCACCTGCTGGCCCTCCTGGCCGACAGGTATGCGTTAAGAGTACCACCTCATGGTCCTCCATTCTGGAGGCCCACGCCGCTGCGGCGTGTGGGTGGGCCCAGAAGCCTGTCTGGGGCCTACCACAGCAGCAGAGGAATGGTCCTGAGCTGTCTATCCTGAGTGAAGAAGCTGGACAACTGAGGAGATCCCAGGGGAGGACCCGTCATGGAAGGATCATGCAGAGTGCTGGTCTGGAGAGGGGCCTGGTGACTCGGTTGGAGGACATATCCTGAAGTAATCTTACTGCATAGTACTGCAGGGTTGGCTTAAAGGTTCAAGTACTGTGTCTGACATTCATCGTAAACCAATACATTCTGTGGCAGAGGATCGTACGGGTTTTTTTCCAAACAAGTCTGTGGCAGAGACTTTTGTTCGTGCTACGTACTGGCTGCTAGGCAAGTGAGAGAGGCCTATCCAGTCGGGCAAAGATTGAATTCCACAAGGGGAGTGCATTTAACTACAAGTGTTCAATTCCAAATAATGTTCTAAAGAATACTAAGAAAAGGTATTTGAGCTTCCCTGCAACTTTCCTTCTGCCTCTTTCCTGCTACTTACTTTATTACTTGTTCATTAAAGCATTGGAAAACATACTCAAGTGTTTGGTGCTTATATCGTCCAGAGGTAAACTCAACGGGACCCTAGACCCGGTGCTGGTGAAACAGAGGTATCGAGAGTGAAGGTAACAGCCCACTTATACATACATATATGTATGTGTGTGTGTGTGTGTGTGTGTGTGTTTATATATATATATATATATATATATATATATATATTCAGCTGTATGTTCAGCTGCCGTGTGGGCTCCATGCCTGTAAGGTGTGGGCTTTGATTAATAAAATCACTATCATATTTAACATTAGATTTGACTAGGAGCATTGCTTGGATTGCATCCCGATCAGCATGTCAGAGAAGGCTTCACTGCTGCTAAGCAAATTGCAGGGAGCTCAACTGTCTATAACCATTAGAAATGGGCTGGGTGTGTTTGAAATCACACGTGCCCGATCCCGCTAGGAAGCCGGCATGCACACTGCTAATCACAGGCAGTGAGACATTTCCTGATCTGTGAAGCTGCAAACCGGGAACATGTCTCACTGCCTGTGATTAGCGGTGTGCAGTGTCGGCTTCCTGGCGGGATCAGGCATGTGGGATTTCAAACACACCTGAGCCCATTTCTAACAACCAATTGTGCTGGCCCTCCTGTGCAGGAGCCCATCAGCCCCATAAAGTAATCAGCACTGGGTCGTAATGTGCTGCTGCCATAGAGACAGTGACCAGTGCTGTCAATAGCAGAGACAGGACAGCAACCCTGGTAGTTCTGCTACTGGTCCACAGTGGGAGGATTCCCCCATTCACCTGGAATGTGTAGATGGGGGAATTGCAACATGTTTTTTGTTTTTTTTGTTTTCATGTAACCTAATAATTGAATGAAAAAAGTGATCATTGTATATGTATGGGCTGCCTAAGCGCTAAAACCAAACATAGACAGTTTAAATCTTGGCCGGTTCAGCAGGAACTGGCTGAGATTTAAACCATTAATGAGCAGGCTGAATGTATCAAGTTGATCGATCAAATTGGGTACAACCAGCCTGCTGGATACTCTTATGATTATCGCTAGTGGTTGCTATACCCACTAGTGATAATCACTGTCGGAAGAATACAATTGCTCAGCGGAAGGGATTCCCGTCACCACTGACTGTGCTGATGGGGGAATCATGCAAATTTCTTTCCTGCAATCTGTGGTTGCAGGAAAGAAATTCATACCATGTAAGTTTGTGAAGGTCTTGAAAGAACAGGAGGGGGGGAGGGAGACAGATGGGGGAGAGAAGGGAGAGGGATGGAGATTGGGACAGTTCAGTGATCACAGTGTACTGCAGTGTACACTCACCCGCGGGTCGAGGCTGGAAGCTCAGGCATCATTGACGCACAGAGGAATCTGCAGCGGCTGACTTTCATATTTCCCGCCCAAACATCCCCTCTCTTCAGATTCAGCCGCACGCCAGGACAGTGTGGGCAGAGCGGGAAGACAGAGGAGGAGCTGTATTTCTCTCTGATCTCCCGTCAGCGACGGGGGGTGGGTGTGTTCGCTGGGCTGTGTAAGGCCCCTTTCACACCGAGGTATCGGCGGTAAAGCCCCGCTGTTTTTAGCGGCGCTTTACCGTAGTTTTTGCAGAGGTTTTCAACCGCTAGCGGGGTGCTTTTAACCCCCGCTAGCGGCCGAAAAAGGTTTATAACGACCCGCAAAGCGCCACTGCAGCGGCGCTTTGCCGGCGGTTCAGCAGCGCTGCCCACTCATTTCAATGGGCAGGGGCGCTTTAGGAGCGGTGTATACACCGCTCCTTCACTGCTTCAAAGATGCTGCTTTGCAGGAGGTTTTTTAACGTCCTGCCAGCGCATCGCCTCAGTGTGAAAGTACTCAGGCTGTAACACTGAGACTGCAGGGAAGCCGTTTTTCAGACGCTTTACAGGTGCTATTTTTAGCCCAAAAAAGCCTCAGTGTGAAAGGGGTCTAAGAGTGTCACAGACACTCTTACAGAGCTGCAGCCACCAGTTTCAGAATTTACAGGCTGATTCTCAGTCTGTTTGTACACTGTTTGTTGCACTGTCACTGAGATAATGGGAGGCTTGCCTGCCCCTCCCCTCCAGTGCTGGTGGAGTCCTTCCTGAAGTCACTCTCCTCCCTGCCAATGAGGATGCAGGGAGAGGGAGCAGATCGGGCAGCCGTGGCTATGCGAGCAGCTCTCGAATTATGTATTGCACAGTGTCAGCGAGCAGAGGGAGGGGGAGAAATCCCCTGCAGGTACGCTTTGCCTCTCAGGAGAGCCTGTGTCAACTCGGCGGCGACCAGAGCAAGATGCGGGACACCCGCTACAAATAGAAATGAAAGGTGCTTTAATTGGGGGGGCACATGGTGGGGCACAGCATAAAGTTGGTGGGGCAGGGCCCCCTCTGCCCCCCCTAGTGACGCCACTGGCCTTCAGGGTTTTGCCTCTTAGCCCTGGCATCAGATAGCAGGCCCACTGCATATAAGGCAAGTGGAACTGACAGCATTTCTTTTCTAAAGAACAGCGAGTATCAGTATCACTGTCTTTTTCCTTGACTGGAAATGTGGCTGCATACTGTAGCTTATAGTCAGAGTTTCCTACCTGTGTTTTAAGGTGAATGAGGACCTGATCCTGTTGCTGAAGCTTGGCTATCTCCAGTTCATGCCGATGGACAGCTTCCCCCTGCACAGTCTCCCTCTCAGCTCAGCAATCTGCCGCCTCCCTCTTTTGGGTATATTGACACATTAATGGCAATGATATGGGGGCTTAATACAAAACCTCTGAAGCTTACAGATCCTAACTTAACATTTAACAATTTTTTGATGGCCTACTCTGTGTCTCTGAGCTGACTTTTCCATATGGTATTTGATTGCTGAATATGATTTTTGAGTATGATATCCCATTTCCCAGACCTTGTCTAAATTCTTTAAACTTTATTACTTTACAGACCTATCTTATATGTTTATTTTTTTCTATGTAATTTTCTGCAGATTACCTAGTAAATTACAATATTTAGCAAGGCAGCTCCTGCATGCAAAAATTTACCAGAATTCCTGGTTGAGAAACCACACTTCTTGACAGCATGCAGTTGGCCAGGCTGGCCAATAATGAGCAAAAGTGTAGCACAGGAGGCTGGAGGGGTGGGACCAGGTTCTTCACCAAGTCAATATTTTGCATACTTAGGTGTCCCCGTGATTTAGCTTAGGTGAGCTGATGTGGAGGTAACATAAATGGCCTGCTTTATAGTAGCAGTAGCAGTATTATTATTTTGGTTCACTCTATAAAGGGACTCTGTTCTTATTGGCCTTGCTTGTTTTGTTTCCCAACCACCTTATGCAGTTATTATTATGAAAATGTAAAACTAATATGATGTTCATTTCAGAACACTGTGGCTTTTCAAACAGAGATATCATTGATATATAGGTAAACGACAGAGGAAAAATTAAAAGGCTTCATGCTGCACTTTTTTGGTGCTTCCCTTTCATGTGCCATATCCTTTATGGTAACAACAGTATTGCTTCTTATTATATAAACCTTAAGGCTGCAATCACAGCTGGGCAGAGCGATTTCCAAGAGTTTTATTTGAGTCTTTTTGAACATTTTTATGTATGTATACAAACATATTAGAAGTGTATTTCAAGTGTTTTACATATGTACCGTATTTAAACTGCAGGCTTTTTTATTGTAGCCAATGAAAAGCACTAGAGGGAAGAGACCAGTTCTTACAGGTTTTAAAATGCCTTCAATTGAAACCTGTGTGTATAAATGGGGCCCTAGAAATCTACTGAAGCATTTTATATTTTGTTCTTTTGAAAGTACTGACTATAAATTTGAAGTTACTCTTTATAATTTTTCCTTTCATCAATAGTGGCAATCCCTACCTAGCATCCAGCTCTTCTGTAGAGTAGTGAGGTTACCCTAATTTAACCACTTGAAGACCGCCTAACGTACATATACGTTTCAGCTTTCAAGTGGTATACTTGGATGATGCCTGCAGCTACAGGCATCATCCTGGCATTGTTTTTTTTAGGAGGCGATCAACTTTTTTGTAAAAGCCAACCTAGCGGCTAATTAGCCACTGGATGATTTTACAGGCAGATGGAAGGGGGTCCACCCACTAATGCCTCTCTGGGCTCTACTGTCCCACCGTTGTTTCTTTCTGCAGCCGATTCTGTTTTGTGTAAAAGTAATCCTAACCACGATTGGCTTTTACAGGAGGCGGAGGGGGTGTGTGTCCCCCCACCCCGCCGCCGCCCTCGGGTGCCTTCCCACCGTCCAGTCCAGAATGAAGCCAGCAGTTCCGCAGGCTTACTATAGAGCTGGTCGAGGACTGGAAGGTCCACGATCATCTCTATTGTATAGGTATAGGTTTTGCCGGATGTAATAAGCACCGTTTTAAAAAAAATTGGAAAGCATCAGATCACACCAGTCTTGGTGTGATCTGATGTTTTTAAGTGCAGAGGGGACATCTGGTTTCTAAAAGACCCCAGATCTCTCTATAAAGAGTACCTGTCACTGCCTATTGCTCCCACAAGGGATGTTTACATTCCTTGTGACAGCAATAAAAGTGAAAAAAAAAATAAAAATGAAAGAAGCAGTGTAAAAATAAAAAATAAATAATTAAAAAAAAAAGTTTAAGCGCCCCTGCCCCCCTGTGCTTGAGCACAATGGCGAACGGACAAATTGGTCCCGTACGCATATGTGAACAGTGATTACACCACACATGTAAGGCATCCAATTCGCAATAGCAGGAGATTTTGACCGGCTCTCTTTGGAGCCGGTTCACATATCTCCACCGCGGCTCCAGTGAGAATTTGCACAGGAGCCCTGTGTGTCTTTTGGTCCGTTTCAGGTCTGAATTCAGCCAAAAGTTCGCACCGGACCCATGCTGTGAGACACATGTGAAGATAGTGTGAACCCAGCCTAAACAAAGTGTCAGAAAAGGCCTGGTCTTTTTTACAGGTAACAATAATAATACTAATAATATTAATATCACATAAACAGGACGTGAAATAGAGATTTTCTTTATTAGAATATGCAGGATTATTATAGATGGAAATCCAGAAAAAAAAGAAACATTTGTGTATTCTCTAGCACATACAGTAACAGAATAAGTCAAAGCATCAGCTCTGTGACACAGACATTACATTTTATTGGACTGATGAGTAACATAGTAGGGAGTGATTTGTTTAATCAAAATATAGGTAAGATACAAATTTAGATTTTCAACTTTTTGTATTGTTAAGCTATTCCATTTTAAATTCACATAATTTTTGAATTGGGTAATTTGTACCCTCCAATACTCAGGGAACTACAAGCCAGAGAAGGCTGTTCTATTAGCTGGCTGACAGGTCTTGTGTCTAGAGATTCCTTGGTGATCATATTTTAAGGGTCATCCCACCCAAAGCAAATATATCAGTATTTGTAGCTGTTGGAGAGTAAGGTTGGCCATGGGTGTATTAGAGTTGCCACCTCATCCCTTTAAAACTGAACACATATTAATTACACAGGTTCTTTGGCTAATACTCAGGGAACTACAAGCCCGAGAAGGCTGTTCTATTAGCTGGCTGACAGGTCTTGTGTCTAGAGATTCCTTGGTGATCATATTTTAAGGGTCATCCCACCCAAAGCAAATATATCAGTATTTGTAGCTGTTGGAGAGTAAGGTTGGCCATGGGTGTATTAGAGTTGCCACCTCATCCCTTTAAAACTGAACACATATTAATTACACAGGTTCTTTGGCTAATTAACCACTTCAGTACAGGGCACTTATGCCGCGTACACACGGTCGGACTTTTCAGCTACAAAAGTCCGACAGCCTGTCCAACAGACTTCCGGAGGACTTTCGGCAGACTTGCGGCGGACTTGTGGCAGACTTTCTAACGAACGGAATTGCCTACACACGACCACACAAAAGTCCGACGGATTCGTACGTGATGACGTACACCAGACTAAAATAAGGAAGTTCGTAGCCAGTAGCCAATAGCTGCCCTAGCGTGGGTTTTTGTCCGTCGGACTAGCACACAGACGAGCGGATTTCGGGGTCCGTCGTAGTTACGACGTAAAGATTTGAAGCATGTTTCAAATCTAAAGTACGTCGGATTTGAGGCTAAAAAAGTACGTTGAAAGTCCGGAGAAGCCCACACACGATCGGATTACCAGCCAGCTTTAGTCCGTCAGCGTCCGTTGGACTTTTGTAGATGAAAAGTCCG
This sequence comes from Lithobates clamitans, assembly GCA_037952925.1. NCBI lineage: Eukaryota > Metazoa > Chordata > Amphibia > Anura > Ranidae > Lithobates > Lithobates clamitans. The sequence continues at coordinate 525,335 of JBBGZY010000208.1, read as the reverse complement.
ACCGTGTGTACGCGGCTTTAGACACCTTCCTGCCCAGACCAATTTTCAGCTTTCAGCGCTGTCGCAGTTTGAATGACAATTGCGCGGTCATGCTACACTGTACCCAAAGTAAATTTTTATCATTTTGTTCCCACAAATAGAGCTTTCTTTTGGTGGTATTTGATCACCTCTGCGGTTTTTATTTTTTGCTAAACAAATAAAAAAAGGCCGAAAATTTTGAAAAAAATAAAAGTTTTGCTTTTGTTTCTGTTAAAAAAATGTGTTTTTTGTTTTTTTTTCTTTTTGTGCCACATCAGCAGGATTTAAGAGAGATTTTAACTCAGCTGAGTCATTAAACTGTGCCCCCTCTCATTTTCGCATCATTGTGGCGTAGAAAATTTGTATTCCCTTTTTCTTTTTAATACAAAACTTTTAGAGGGTTTTTCTTTTTTCTCTTCCCTTTTCCCTTCCCTTCCCCCTCCCTTTCTTCCTTTCCCTTTTCTTTCTCAATTCTTTTATCTGCCAAAGGTACAAATATTTATTTGTCTATTTTTCTCCCCCCCCCCACCCCAAAGAAAAAAAAAAAAGGAAGGACCCTCCCACCATCCCCCCTCTCCCTCTCTCCCCCCCAGTCCTCAGGAATCCATAATTGTCATATACCTCTCCGTGTTCCTATACTCAAGCCATCTTGCCCAAATCCTAAGGTATTTGTCTCGTAGGCCCTCCATCGAGTGTATTGCTTCTTCCATTCCTCTAACCCATTCTACCCTTATTATCCACTCCCTTATCCTTGGGGCTTCCGCCCCCTTCCAATAACACGGAATCAATGCTTTAGCCGCGTTTAGGAGGTATGGGACTGCTGACTTGCTATACTAGGATATCTCTTTCTCCATATCATGAAACAGACATGTCCATGGGTTCTTGTTGACCTGCTCCCCCGTTTATTTGCTGTATTTCACCCAGAATTTCCTCCCAATACGCCTGGATTTTAGGACACTCCCACCAAAGATGGGCGAGGGTACCAATTTTTCCACATCCTCTCCAGCAAGTTGGAGGGGTCTCAGCAACATATTCATGCACCTTCTGGGGCGTCCTATGCCACCTCGCTATCGCCTTGTAAGCCATTTCATGTGTCCGAGAGTCTCTTGCCGTTAGGTATACCATCTTTAAAATCTTGCATCTGTGTGCCTCACCTTTTAGGCCTCCTATTTCCCTTTCCCACTTCTCCAAAAAAATGGGGTGCCCTTTACTCCTTCCCCCCTTAAAACACTGTACAATTTAGAAATGCTTCCTTTCACACTAGTGGGGGTGCTTAATAACTTTTCTATGACCCTTAGTTGGTCTCCTCCTCTCAGTGGTTTTGGTAGTGACCGTGCTGTATCTGGGCGTACATCCATTTATCCAATGGTTTGTTCCCCCAGGCCTGTGTGATTTCAGTATAAGTGTACAGTCTGTTTCCTCTCATCACGTCCTGTAATTGTATTACGTCTTTTTTTGCCCATCTCGTGAAATATAAGTGCTCCTCTTTCCCTGGTAAAAAATAATCCGTGTTCAATAGTGATATCAGTGGTGAATTAAATTCCCAGTGGAAACTCTTGCTTACCCTATCCCAAATTCTAAAAGTGTTCCTTGTCAAAAAATTAGCTCTGTTTCACAACTCCCTATATTGTGGAGGGATCCATATTCATTTTTCTATGTCCACCCCACTCAGTGCTATTTCTATGTTCACCCAACTTTTCTCCTGTTTGCTGTATAACCAATCAATTATCCTGGAGATAACAATTGACTGGTAATACTTTTTAAAATCCGGTGCACCCAACCCTCCCTGTTTTTTATCCTTCACCAATATGTCATATGCTATCCTAGGGCGCCTACTTGCCAAAATAAATCTTAAAATTAGAGACTGTAATTTAACAAAAAATATAGGGGGGATCGCTATTGGGAAATTTGTAAATAAGTAAGTTTTCTCTTTCACTGATGGGCACTGTTAAGGCGGCACTGATACGACGGCACTGATGAGGTGGCACCAATGAGCGGGCACTGATGGGCACTGACGATGGGCACTGATATGCGGCACTGATGGGCACTGGTAGGCAGCACTGATGGGTGTCACTGATATGCAGCACTGATGGGCATTGATAGGCGGCACTGATGGGCACTCATGGGTGACACTGGGTGGCACTGATGGGCACTGAAAGGCGGCACTGCTGGGCACTGATAAGGTGGCACTGATAGGTGGCACTGCTGGGCACTGATAGGCGGCACTGCTGGGCACTGATACGTGGCACTGATATGAGGCATCCCTGGTGGCACTGGCAGTGGTAGGCATTGGAGTGGGCACTGATTGGCAGCTGCCTGGGCACAGATTGGCAGCTGCCTGGGCACATAGTGGTATTTCCCTGGGGGTCTAGGGGCCTACCTGGTGGTCCAGTGTGGATGGCTTCCCTGGTGGTCCTGGGCGGCTTCCCTGGTGGTCCTGGGCGGGATCCAAGGGGGGGCTGTGCTGATAAACAATCAGCACAGACCCCCTCTGTCAGGAGAGCAGCCGATCGGCTCTCCTCTACTCGCGTCTGTCAGACGCGAGTGAGGAAAAGCCGATTACCGGCTCATTTCTATTTACATCATGATCAGCCGTGATTGGTCACGGCTGATCACGTGGTAAAGAGTCTCCGTCAGAGACTCTTTACCTAGATCGGTGTTGCGGGGTGTCAGACTGACACCCCGCAACAACGATCGCCGCAATGCGCGTCATATGACGTCCGGTCAGGAATATCAAACCACTTTGCCGCCGTCATTTTGTAATAGGGCGGGCGGCAAGTGGTTAAGGTAGGAATTCAATTCACTTAGTGCCTTACCTGCATTAAATTAGCCTTAGAACCTGTGTAATTAATATGTGCTCAGTTTTAAAGGGATGAGGTGGCAACCCTAGGGTGGATCATTTTCCTTTTTTTTTTTTTGATCAGCCAGTGAACTGATCAAAAAAACGGAATGGCTTCCCCCATCCACACAATCAAGGAGGATACAGGAATTCTCCCTTCCTCTACTGTCAGGATAGAATGATCAGCACTGCAGCTAATTGTCTGCAGCGCTGATCGAACAACAATTTTCCAAGAAGCCAGTTTATTATAAATCAACCCATTAAATCAACTTCCCACGAACGAGAATGGCCATAGATGGATCGAAATTTGGCCAGTCCCTGCTGAACCAACCAAATTTTGATCCATCTATGGCCAGCTTTAAACTACTTTTTGGTTTCTTTCATCTCAGGGATTGTATTGGTAAGATCCCTGTGCGTAGTCCCTGAATCTACACACCTGTGGTGCTCATTATGAAGAGCTCCTACTTACTTAAAATTGTGTGCACCTGAGAAATGGCAAAAATGACCTAAAATTCTTCCTAGGTGACTTTAATAGAATTTACAGGTCATCAATGTAGAGTAATGCCCTGTACACACGGTCGGATTTTCCTACGGAAAATGTTCAATGGGACTTGTTGTCGGACATTCCATCCGTTTGTAGGCTCCATCACACATTTTCCATAGGAATTTCCATCACACAAAATTTGGGATCTGGATCTCAAATTTCCAATAACAAAATCTGTTGTCGGAAATTCCAATCGTGTGTACACAATTCCGACGCACAAAGTTCCACGTATGCTCGGAATCAAGCAGAAGAGCCGCACTGGCTATTGAACTTCATTTTTCTCGGATCGTCGTACGTGTTGTACGTCACCGCGTTCTTGATGTTCGGAATTTCCGACCAACTTTGTGTGACCGTGTGTATGCAAGACAAGTTTGAGCCAACATCCGTCGGGAAAAAAAACATGGATTTTGTTGTCGGAAAATCCTATTGTGTGTACAGGGCATTAGGCTGCTTTCACACTGATGTGCTTTTCCCCTCTAAAACGCAGCTTTCCAGCATGTCAAAACTATTCCCCTCTAAACCCCATCTGATTTTTCACATTGTTGCACTGCGTTTGTTGCTGCTGTCTGAAAAGTCCAGCACGCTGCTTCTTTGGTGTTCTTTTCAAAAGCACACCAAAAATACACCTTCCATTCAAGTCACAGGGTGGGTGCATTTTTGGAGTTGCGTGGCAAAAGAGGCTGATTGTTGAACCACTTTTACCCCATTCCTGCCCAGGCTAATTTAAAAAAAACGCCCTACATTTAAAAAAAAAAAAACAGTTTCTATTATTATTATTTCTATAAACTTTTGCAAAGAAATCATCTTTCTTCATAAATTTAGGCCAAAATGTACTCTGATACATTTCTTTTGTAAAAATAACCCAAATCAGTATATATTGTGTATTTTGTAAGAGGCATGGTGAGTTTTAGTTGTAATTTTTTGTCACAATTTTTTAGAAAATTAAGAAAATAAATAACATTTAGTATTCTTTTTCACAATTTATATATTTTTTTACATACTGTTGTCAGAGCAGTACAGCGTCATCATAAGACTGGTGTGGCGGTGATCAGAGACACTGACTGGTGACAGTATGTAAAAAAACAAAACAACAATTTATTATATATATATATATATATATATATATATATATATATATATATATATATATATATAAATGTATCTTTTTTTTTTTTTTTACTGTAGATCATTATTTTTTTCTTTTACATACTTTGACTGAAGCAGTACAGTGTCACCACAGTGACACTATGCTGCTCTGGGAAGGTGATCAAGATTTTTCTTTTTACTCTAAGATTGTTTATTACAGTACTGATCAGTGTTATAAGCAATCATTTTTCTGAATGGCATTGATTCATGTGCCATTGTGTACAATTGTGATAGCTATGATTGGCTACAGCTATCACATGGTATGGGATGTTATGATTGGTCCTGTCTGTACCAGGTGATCACTGTGACCAATCACAGAGATCTCAATAGTACACAATGAATAGCTATGAATATGAAAGCTAGTGTGTATTATTGACATATGATCGCTGTGATTGGTCACAGCGATCACATGGTACCAGGACGGCATGGTACAAGGCACGCACAAGCACGCACCTGAAGGACGTATTCGTGCGTGGAAGGATGTCCACCCAGGATAACAGTACTCCTGCTCGGCCGTCATTTCACAATAGGCTGAACGGGAGGTGGTTAAGAAGCAAGCATGTGCTGGCGTTTTTAGCAACCAGTGAATAGCTGATTGTTAAGGAGATGGCACAAGCTGATGTCCTTGACAATCAGCAGATAGCTACACAAACAATGCCCCCCGCACTCTCACCCCCCCCCCCCACCTCTATAGTGGTCACCATGCTCCAGCTCCTCTCTGCTTCCTTCCTGCGGAGAAGTCCAGCCAGCTGCCCCCCCTCCCCTCTCCTCACATTCTCAGGGACGATACGTTCCCTGCTGTCCCACCTAGTCTTTCTGTCTATTCTCCCCTCCTGTGGCAGCATGGTTCCTGCACAAGACTCAAAGCAGAAAGGAGGTAGAGCATGGTGACCACCACGGACATACGGGGTGGGTGGGAGGCATTAAAAGTGTAGTTATCAAGGACGCTGGCAGGGTCCCGGCTACTTAAAAACCAGTGAATAGCTGGTTGTTAAGGAGCGGGTGCCAAATGGCATCCTTAACAACTAGGTATTCACCGCAGGTGCATTTCACTAAATTTTAACTCAACGCATTTGAATCGTGCTCTGCGTTTTTTTAAACATTTTACAAAAGTTTCAGTGTGAATACAGCCTTATTCATGAACGATGGCCCTAGAATTATTGCTCTTATTCTAATATTGGTAGCAATACCCCACATGTGGTGCAATCGCTGTTTACATATATGTCCGGACCTACACATGCATTTGCGTGTATGCGTGGAGGTTACTTTTTAAAAAATTTTAAATGATCTTTATTTTATTTTATTATGTTACACTTTTTAAAAAAAAAAAATCATTTAACTTTATTGCTATCACAAGGGGGCTAGCAAGCCTCCTATGCAGCAGTTTTGGGCAGGTCACAGGTACTCTTTATGTAGACATAAGGGGTTTTTAGACCCCCAATGTCCTACCTGCCCTTCAAAGCAGCTAAACAAGCACATGTTGTGCTTGATTGACTGCTTTCCTGGAAAAATGACTGCTCTGGAAACAAAAGTGATGAAATCATCATCTTATGCTTCATTAGTCACAGAAGAACTGGGGGAACAAATGTTCCTCCATCTCCTCTGTGTGAGGCCATCCTGGCCATGTACTGCGGGAATGGGGTACTGTAAAAGTGGGAGCCGCCTGAATCACTTTTACTAGATAGCTGCTGATCACTGGCTGTAAAAAGTTATACCAAAATCATGGATGCATTTACAGCCATGATCTTGGTATAACCACTTGCTAACAGGCTGTATTATTTGTACAGCAGTTAGCAAGTGGTTAAAGAGTTTACAAATAGGTATAATTCCAGTTACTAACAGTTGCAAATTAATTAAACATAATTTAGTGCTGTTTTTTTTTTGTTTGTTTTTTTTCTTCTATTATTTTTATTGATGTCTCTATCTGTTAGGGGGTTAATTCTCTATAATTGTCCTGATTACCAATGTCACTGAGAATAAAAGTGAGGGTGAATCCAAAATTTTGTGTTGCAGAGGGAGGAAATCTTTCAATGGTGACATTTGTCCTGTGACAATTGTCTAATGCCCTGTACACACGGTTGGATTTTCCGACGGAAAATGTGTGATAGGACCTTGTTGTCGGAAATTCCGACCGTGTGTAGGCTCCATCACACATTTTCCATCGGAATTTCCGACACACAAATTTTGAGAGCTTGCTATAAAATTTTCCAACAACAAAATCCATTGTCGGAAATTCCGATTGTGTGTACACAAATCCGACGGACAAAGTGCCACGCATGCTCAGAATAAATTGAGAGACGAAAGCTATTGGCTACTACCCCGTTTATAGTCCCGACGTGCATGCTTTACGTCACTGCGTTCAGAACGATCGGATTTTCCGATAACTTTGTGTGACCGTGTGTATGCAAAACAAGTTTGAGCCAACATCCGTTGGAAAAAAAAAGGCCAAAATGCACAGAGCCAATCAGATTGGCTTTATGCCTTGTGATCACTGTGATAGACAATCCAAGCAATCACAAATATAAACACTACTACTGTATACTTTTGAGAGCCCTCCCCTTCCTCTCACAATGAATAAAGGGCAGGAAGGAAGATATACTAAAGAAATAGAAATCGTAGGCAGAAGCAGATCGAAGGTGGGGTGGTGTTAAATAATTTGATTGTGGGATCAGTTTTTTTTTACCTTTTCAACCTTGTCCTTTCTCTGTGTATGACCTTTACATTAATGATGCGCTAAATCTAGTGCACGATTACCAAGCTCAGCGTTTTCATCATCTTACTACAGGCATGTTTCCTCATTTCCAAAAATTGTGGCAAAAAAAGTTGTGTACTTTCTAAAAAGATATAATTTTGGTGGTGTTTGTACTGTCCTGCCATTTTTATTTGATATGTTTTATAACATAAAGAAAGGGAAACAGTTTTTTGTTTTTGTTTTTTTATAAACATGTGGTCTTTTTACCCTTATAGTAAAAAATAAAAAACAGTGGTTATATAAAATTCATTTGAGTACAGTATTGTACAAAAGAGTAATTGTCAGTCAACCTACCACAGCACTGAAAACTGACCTGGTAATGAAGGGTAAATTATGAAGGGTAATCATACAGGTAAGTAAGTACTTAATATTACTGTAGGTGGGATTTTACTCCACTAGCAATTTAGGTTGCTTACCCATTCGAGAAAATCCCTAATAACAGGCTGCATTGTGTGTGAGTGCTCTCCTTGCTTTGTATATTTTATCATATGACTGTGAAGGTTTTCATTACATTTAATTACTTCACAAAATGATGAGCATAATTCTCTTATCTGATTAGATCCAAAAATAAGAATGTCAACAATGTTGACACCATACTCAATTATGCTCTTCTTGTTTAAATGAGTGTCAACAAGATATCCTCCACAGTGCATTGCCACAAGGCCCCCACAGTCATTGAAAACTGGACCACCAGAAGCCCCTTCATAAAGACAAGTGTCATAAGTCACATGTTCGCTGGACAATATATTAAAACTGTACTTTAGAAGAACTTGAATGTACGATTTATCAGAAAAAATAGTGTTGGCGATTGTGTCAGCTCTTTTGGAAATATTTACCACTGAACACATATGATCAATTTGTTTGTATAAACCACCTGGATGGCCAATGATACTGACAGCACCATTCTCTGGGGGAGGGGCCACATAGTTCAACAAGCCTTTCCCAGGCATTTCTGGAAAAATCTGTACAAATGCAAAATCATATCTCTCATTGTAATATCTAACAATGCATTGATGGGGTTCAGGTGGTTGAGCTGATTCACTCTCATAGTTAAACACTACTCCACCACTGGGTATAGCGTTATTTTTCCAATCAAATCCTGACTCTATCAGACATTTCAGAACATGGTAACAGGTGAGACCCAGATTCTTAGTTAGAAGGAAGAAGGTACCACTGAGTACCTCTCTGTCGAGTGTAAATTGAATTAGTCCCACACTGTCCAGGTGCTGAGTCAGTAGTCGATGAGTGGTAGCCAGCATGGGCTTCTTGTACATGACATTATGTCTGTAATCATTTATCATATCAGATAATATCTGCTCTCTCCCAACTTCACTAACATTATTAAATGTGCTTGAAAATTCCTCACTTTTAGGTGTCTGACAGATTTCAGGAATTTCAGGCTCGGATTGGGGAACTGATGAAGTTTGGGGAACTTCTTGTCTGATCTGAAAGTCTTTATTTCTCTCATCAGAGCTTTGCAAGCTCTCAGATTTCTGGGTCTTAGGATCAGGCCTGCTATTTTGCTTCTTATAATTTGTCACCTGAATAGTATACACCACATTAGGGTCAAGAAATGACAAAGGTATGTTCCATTCATCTAATGCTGCTTTGTTTGGATTTTTAAGACTGAACTCGCTGTTGATATCAAACCGTTTATCATTTTGAATTGCCTCTTCTATTGTCTGATCTGCTCTCCCGTACACAGCTAGAGGCTTTTTTTTCCAGGTGTATCTACCATCACGCAATATATGTCTTGGACCATCCCCTTCAGTGTATCCTTTACATTGCACTTTAAAAAAAAATCCTTTGCCACACACATTATAGTTGGAGTCTGGAAGTAATGACAGCATGGTTTTCTTGTTCTTCAATTTATTTTTGCGTATTATCTCTATTTTTTCTCCTTTCTCCAGGGCACAGCATGGTACAAAAGGGTTGATGATTGCTTCAAGTTTACTTGAATAAAGGATAATGTTTTCTGAGTCTATAGATTTCTTTGCGTAGTAAATAATTGTTTTATTCCCTTCCACGCTACGGTTTTTCTCTTTACGTTTATCCATAAAAGTAATGACTAGTGACTCAGTGTTGGGTTGAATGATACATTTCTATAAGGTAAAAGAAAAAATGTGGTTTAAAAAAGAGATATACGATTATTTCGTTCTTGGTCAGTATGAATACTGATATTTATGATGGCAAACTATAACGGTGTAATGACAGCAGCGTGTAGGCAGGTGCAGTCTGCTTTCTGTACTGCAGGTGGCGTTATTGACAGTGGCACTGCAGATGGAGAGGAAGGCAGGAGGAACATGGTTTCCTGGGTCACTGGGGAAGCGATCTGATTGGATGCTATTGCCCCATGTGACTCTGGTACTCTTGGGTCAGGCAGAGCCTTTTTAAGGCCCAGGCTCCCAGGTGTGGCACGCTTTTGGCAAGCTGATAGAGTAGGGACAGGTACCCCATCTGTGAGGGACAGTAATAGTGCTAGGGAAAGGTTTCTGACAAGGAGGGAAAGCGTAGGGTTGCACCCCTCTGGATACCATCCTGATTGGGTACGAGACAGCCAGGCCGTATTCTGTCCCCTCTCAACAGACACTGTTCAACTGGAACCCACTTCTTCATGTCCCATCGTGTTTGTTGTGAACTTTTGCTGCATCACTTCAATACAAGTTTTCTGTTGCACCCGACTTTGTGAATTATTGTCCCTGCCCTCGCTGCACCCCACCAACAAGCGGCAAAGATAAGGCGAGGATAGGGGGTCCAAACCCCCTCCCACAACATCCTTGGCATTAGCATCAGGCTGGGGAGCATTCTCTGCATCTCTTGGCTAGCACTCTGGGCCCCTACATCCTTGCTAACCATTTCACTCTCATTGCCAGGGCTGCCCAACATGTTGCTTCTGGGCAGCTACATTTTTTTTCTATAAAGGCATAAGGAGGGCAGCCTTAATAAGGGCACAGCCTGTCAAAATGCTCCTTATTAGCACAGCCACCCTATGCATTCCCGCTGGCAGGAGTGGCTGATAGAACAGCCAGCCATGTCAGCAGAAGGGTAATTGATTTTGTGTTTATTTTTGTATATGTATATATACAGTGTGTGTATATGGGTGTTACAGTATGTGCACATATGTGTGTATATGGGTATAATATTGTGAGTGTATGTTTGTGTGTATATTGTGTAGGTATACAGTGTGTATATAGGTATAACTGTGTGCATCTGTGTGTATGCAAGTGGATATGTGTGTATACAGTGTGTATATTATTATTATACAGGATTTATATAGCGCCAACAGTTTACGTAGCACTTTACAACTTGAATGTAGACAGTACAAATACAATACACTTTAATACAGTAGGAATCAGAGGGCCCTGCTCCTTAGAGCTTACAATCTAAGAGGGTATAACAGTGTATGTGTGTATGCAATGGGGGTTATTTACTAAAGGAAAATCCACTTTGTACTGCAAGTGCACTTGAAAGTGCACTTGGAAGTAAAGTCGCTGTAGATCCGAGGGGGACAGGCAAGGAAAATAAAAAACAGCATTTTAGCTTGCACATGATTCGATGATAAAATCAGCAGAGCTTCCACTAATTTCAGATCTACCCCTTAGATTTAGAGCGACTGCACTTCCAAGTGCACTTTCAGTGCAAAGTGGATTTGCCTTACGTAAATAACCCCCTATCAGTGGCGGCTGGTGAAGTTTTAGGATGGGGGGACACCAGACCCCGCCCTTCCTTTTTGACCCCTCCCACTTGGTGAAAATGGGCGTGGTTTCAGCGAAATAGTGGGCGTGGCTCTAAGGTGGTGTGGTTAGCGTCTGAGATAAACGAGGGATGGAGGGGGAGGGAGAGAAGGACAGCAGCCCCAGATCCTACACAACAAAAGAAATGTGTATTCTACAAAGTTTAACAATCAGCATATAAAGATACTCCAAACACCTGGTGTTAGCGCTTCAATCATCCCGGCACCATGGTTGTTATGGTGTCAGGATGATTGAAGCTCATTATTACTATTATTATATATAAAACAGTGTAGCGCTGGACTGATAAGAATACGCATATATTAGTGTATGCGAGTGAACCAGGACCTATATATGTGTAAGTAAATGCGAAAGAAACCATATACCACTTAATCTAGAACAATCCAGTGTCTATATGCGTGTATTGTGACACTAAAAATTAATCAAGTGCGCCTACGTATATCAAAAAACGAAAATTGATATAAAAGTATACAAAAATGGTGAACTTAAAATAAGTTATGTGGACCAATGTGGCAGCAAAAATTAAAATTACATCAACATGTGATAAGGAACTCTGTTCACTTATGTATTGTTAGTTGATCCTTATGCTTAATGATCACAATGAAAGTGAAAAGTTGGAATAAATAAATTAAGACAGTCCCAATAAGTTATGAACAAAAGTCCCAAAACGTGGTGACACTCCAACACAAATTCTGGTTCAATATTCCACCGCAGCTGTTGCCCACCACCAAGGGATTAAAGTTGGAGGCTTACCGGACAGCCTGCAAACACCCTTATTCATAATAAGGGTGAATAAGGGTGGTCGCAGGCTGTCCGGTAAGCCTCCAACTTTAATCCCTTGGTGGTGGGCAACAGCTGCGATGGAATATTGAACCAGAATTTGTGTTGGAGTGTCACCACGTTTTGGGACTTTTGTTCATAACTTATTGGGACTGTCTTAATTTATTTATTCCAACTTTTCACTTTCATTGTGATCATTAAGCATAAGGATCAACTAACAATACATAAGTGAACAGAGTTCCTTATCACATGTTGATGTAATTTTAATTTTTGCTGCCACATTGGTCCACATAACTTATTTTAAGTTCACCATTTTTGTATACTTTTATATCAATTTTCGTTTTTTGATATACGTAGGCGCACTTGATTAATTTTTAGTGTCACAATACACGCATATAGACACTGGATTGTTCTAGATTAAGTGGTATATGGTTTCTTTCGCATTTACTTACACATATATAGGTCCTGGTTCACTCGCATACACTAATACATGCGTATTCTTATCAGTCCAGCGCTACACTGTTTTATATATTGTTTAGTTTGTGCGCCCTTGTATTGGGGTTATTGTGTTTTAGCTGCTCACTTCACGTTTTTTTCACTTTTTAAATTGAACACCGTGCGCAATTTCTTTCCCCTTCCTTTTCCTTATTACTATTATTACATTGTAATATAAAATGAAATCGTTCAACTCACCATAATGCAGAATCAGTGGGAGCCCCAAGTGTGTCACTAGCCACGTCGCCTACAACCAGATGCCATCAGGTGTCCCCAGCAGTCCCTTCTTACATGCAGCCTGTGTCACATCAAATGCAGCCTCTGTCTCCCCCCCAAATCCAAATGCAGCCTCTGTCTCCCCCCCAAATCCAAATGCAGCCTCTGTCTCCCCTCCAAATGCAGCCTCTGTCCCCCCCCAAATGCAGCCTCTGCCCCCCCCCAAATACAGCCTCTGTCCCCTTACATCAGAGTTGCCATCAGTGTCCCCCCACAGCATGTGTCCCCATCAGAGCCCCCCACAGCAGGTGTCCCCCACAGCAGGGTGTCTCCATCAGAGTACCCCCACAGCAGGTGTCCCCATCAGAGTCCCCCCACAGCAGGTGTCCCCATCAGAGTCCCCCCACAGCAGGTGTCCCCATCAGAGTCCCCCCACAGCAGGTGTCCCCATCAGAGTCCCCCCACAGCAGGTGTCCCCATCAAAGTCCCCCCACAGCAGGTGTCCCCCATCAGAGTCCCCCATCAGAGCCCCCACCAGAGCCCCCCACAGCAGGTGTCCCCTATCAAAGCCCCCCACAGCAGGTGTCCCCTATCAAAGCCCCCCACAGCAGGCATCCCCTATCAAAGCCCCCCACAGCAGGTGTCCCCCATCAGAGCCCCCCACAGCAGGTGTCCCCCATCAGAGTCCCCCCACAGCAGGTGTCCCCCATCAGAGTCCCCCCACAGCAGGTGTCCCCATCAGAGTCCCCCCACAGCAGGTGTCCCCCATCAGAGTCCCCCCACAGCAGGTGTCCCCCATCAGAGCCCCCCACAGCAGGTGTCCCCCACAGCAGGTGTCTCAATCAGAGTCCCCCCACAGCAGGTGTCCCCATCAGAGTCCCCCCGAAACAGGAGTCGCCCATAAGAGCCCCCCAACAGCAGGTGTCCCCATCAGGGTCCCCCCACAGCAGGTGTCCATATCAGAGCCCCCAACAGCAGGTGTCCCTCATCAGAGCCCCCCACAGCAGGGTGTCTCCATCAGAGTCCCCCCACAGCAGGTGTCCCCCACCAGAGCCCCCCACAGCAGGTGTCCCCTGTCAAAGCCCCCCACAGCAGGTGTCCCCCATCAGAGTCCCCCCACAGCAGGTGTCCCCATAAGGGTCCCACAGCAGGTGTCCATATCAGAGCCCCCAACAGCAGGTGTCCCTCATCAGAGCCCCCCACAGCAGGGTGTCTCCATCAGAGTCCCCCCACAGCAGGTGTCCCCCACCAGAGCCCCCCACAGCAGGTGTCCCCTGTCAAAGCCCCCCACAGCAGGTGTCCCCCATCAGAGTCCCCCCACAGCAGGTGTCCCCCATCAGAGTCCCCCCCACAGCAGGTGTCTGCCATCAGAGCCACCCACAGCAGGTGTCCCCCATCAAAGCCCCCCCACAGCAGATGTCCCCATCAGAGCCCCCCCACAGCAGGTGTCCCCCATCAGAGTCCCTCCCACAGCAGGTGTCCCCCATCAGAGCCCCCCACAGCAGGTGTCCCCCATCAGAGCCCCAAACAGCAGGTGTCCCCATCAGGGTCCCCCCACAGCAGGTGTCCATATCAGAGCCCCCAACAGCAGGTGTCCCCCATCAGAGCCCCCCACAGCAGGGTGTCTCCATCAGAGTCCCCCCACAGCAGGTGTCCCCCACCAGAGCCCTCCACAGCAGGTGTCCCCTGTCAAAGCCCCCCACAGCAGGTGTCCCCCATCAGAGTCCCCCCACAGCAGGTGTCCCCCATCAGAGTCCCCCCCACAGCAGGTGTCTGCCATCAGAGCCACCCACAGCAGGTGTCCCCCATCAAAGCCCCCCCACAGCAGGTGTCCCCATCAGAGCCCCCCCACAGCAGGTGTCCCCCATCAGAGTCCCTCCACAGCAGGTGTCCCAATCAGAGCCCCCCACAGCAGGATGTCTCCATCAGAGTCCCCCCACAGCAGGTGTCCCCCACCAGAGCCCCCCACAGCAAGTGTCCCCTGTCAAAGCCCCCCACAGCAGGTGTCCCCCATCAGAGTCCCCCCACAGCAGGTGTCCCCCATCAGAGTCCCCCCCACAGCAGGTGTCCCCCATCAGAGTCCCCCCCACAGCAGGTGTCCCCCATCAGAGCCCCCCACAGCAGGTATCCCCCATCAGAGCCCCCCACAGCAGGTGTCCCCCATCAGAGTCCCTCCACAGCAGGTGTCCCCATCAGAGCCCCCCACAGCAGGTGTCCCCATCAGAGCCCCCCACAGCAGGTATCCCCATCAGAACCCCCCACAGCAGGTGTCCCCCATCATAGCCCCCCCCACAGCAGGTGTCCCCCATCAGAGCCCCCCACAGCAGGTGTCCCCCATCAGAGCCCCCCCCACAGCAGGTGTCCCCATCAGAGCCCCCCAACAGCAGGTGTCCCCCATCAGAGTCCCTCCACAGCAGGTGTCCCCATCAGAGCCCTCCACAGTAGGTGTCCCCATCAGAGCCCCCCCACAGCAGGTGTCCCCATCAGAGCCCCCCCACAGCAGGTGTCCCCCATCAGAGCCCCCCCACAGCAGGTGTCCCCCATCAGAGCCCCCCCACAGCAGGTGTCCCCCACCAGAGCCCCCCACAGCAGGTGTCCCCCATCAGAGCCCCCCACAGCAGGTGTCCCCCATCAGAGCCCCTCCACAGCAGGTGTCCCCCATCAGAGCCCCCGAACAGCAGGTGTCCTCCATCAGAGTCCCTCCACAGCAGGTGTCCCCCATCAGAGCCCCCCACAGCAGGTGTCCCCCATCAGAGTCCCTCCACAGCAGGTGTCCCCCATCAGAGCCCCCCACAGCAGGTGTCCCCCATCAGAGTCCCCCCACAGCAGGTGTCCCCATCAGAGCCCCCCACAGCAGGTGTCCCCCATCAGAGCCCCCCCACAGCAGGTGACCCCCATCAGAGCCTCCCCACAGCAGGTGTCCCCATCAGAGCCCCCCCACAGCAGATGTCCCCCATCAGAGCCCCCCCACAGCAGGTGTCCCCCATCAGAGCCCCCCCACAGCAGGTGTCCCCCATCAGAGCCCCCCACAGCAGGTGTCCCCCATCAGAACCCCCTCACAGCAGGTGTCCCCATCAGAACCCCCCACAGCAGGTGTCCCCCATCAGAGTCCCCCCACAGCAGTTGTCCCCATCAGAGCCCCCCAACAGCAGGTGTCCCCCCCATTCTCCACACAGCGGTACTTACCTTGGGTCTCCTGCGGTGTCCTCCTCCTCACACTGGCACCAGCATTCTTCCTGTTTCCTCTCTCGGGCGCAATGAGAGAGAGAACCAGGAAGTGACATCTGACTCAGGGCAGATGTCAATCAAATCTGAAGTGCCAAGTAGCTTCCGCCCGGCGCCTGTAGTATGTATTGCTATGGCCGAGCGGAAGCTACTCGGCGCTTCAGAAAACGCCCCAAGGCGGGCTAAACGCCCGCAAATGCAGCGCCACGTCTGCAATCTCGTGATTGCATAGACGTGGCGCTTCCTATAAGTGCACTGTGTCCGGCGTCGCACTGTATCCGGCGTCTGAACACAGTGCACTTAAGGACCTTTTTTTTCCTTTTTTTTTTTTTTAAATGGCCAGTATTAAAAATTTTTTTTTTTTTTTGACTTTTTTTTGTTTTTTGATTTTTTTTTTTTTTTTTGCTGCCTGGAGGTGGGGGGGGGGGGGGGGGGGGCGGCGCCCAGGCGCCCCCTATGGACGGGCCGCCACTGCCTCCTATGTGTGAATGTGTATAAATTGTGTGTGTGTGAAAAGGGGGTACTGCTGTGTTATGCATAAAGGGAAGTGGCAAAATGAATCATTGGGTGTGCTGGGCTGACTCCTGCACTGTGCACATCAACTATACCTGACTCCTGCAATCTGTGCATTACCCACTACCAACCCCTACTCTCGGTAGATTACATGCCCCTTCACTATTTACATTACATACTCCTGACACCTGTACATTTCACACACCTGACCTATTTACTGTACATTACATAATCCTGACACCTACACTCTGTCCATTTCATATTCCTGACCCCTGTACTTTATATATAGGCTAAAATGTTAAAGTGGTAGTAAACTGCTGTGTGTGTGTTTTTTTTTTCTGGAGCCTGCAAGGGAAAGTCATAATGTGCTAGTATGCATTGCTGTCAACGCTGACAAGGCTTCCATCTTCCTTCCGCGCCGTGGACTCCGGCTGTGTGAGTGGCGGGAGCCACGATGACGTCACTCCCGCACATGTGCACGGAAGCCGCCACTTATGGCACAGGACTCTGGAGGAACGGTCCAGGTGGCCGTTCTTTCAGAGCGCAGGCTCCAGTGACATAACAGTATGTTATGCATGTTTAGGAGATGTTTACAGTACCTATAGGTAAGCCTTATTATAGGCTTACCTATAGGTACAAATGATGCATGGGAGTTTACTCTCACTTTAAGCTCCTCACACTGTTAGAGCAATTTTGCCACACCCACAATTTCCTGGATTACAGTAATGTCCAAATAACAGGGCCAGCCATGGGAGGGCTAGGAACATTTGGCCTGGAGGGCAGACAAAACCTTTCTATGGTATTGCAAAGTGTGCCCCATTTATTGGTGGATATGATGAAATGTGGGTGTTTCCAAAGGACATGATTTAGTGCGACACCTTTTAAATCTTCTAGAATCAGCTCCCATTGCATCTCTCAGCATTTGGTCACATGACATTTCAGAACCTCAGAAGCAGTTGGTGCTGAAAGACTTTCTTGAACACAAGTCTGAATAGAGAGCAGATAGCTACAGTATCTAACATTCCTGCCATGTGTCACTGACTGCGTGTCCTGCTCTGCTCAATGTCTGAATAGTGAAATATCTCTATTCAGAGTCACCAGCCCAACATATCTTATTTGTACTGACCGAGGGGGCAAATTTCCTTCTGCCCCAGTCTAGTTCTCATCTGGGTTCAGGCCACCAAAAAAGTAAAGATTTTAGTGTATGCTGGAAACTTAAACCACCAACCTGCTTCGAATGGAAATAGTAAACAAAGCTGTCAAATATACATAAAAAAGTATATTAAATAAGATGAAATTACACTTTCTGAATGTAGGTTGGCCTCTCCTGTACACTCTGCAATCTTTGGATTGTTTCTTGTTTGTGGTTTTTCAAAGGTTTCTGTACAATTCTGCTTGTCTGTTTGGTCACATTGATCCTGTTGGAATAGAGATGACCAATGAAAACTATGGAGACCGCAATTATGAACACAATATTAATTTGTCATCCTGTTACATTAAAATCGTACTCCAGTCATAACTGAAAATGAAGAATTGGGATGCATACAAGTTCTACCAACATGCTTATGGCTCTAGTGAAGATACTGCTTCCTTCCCTCACACTATAGTGTTCTGTTCTTACACATTAAGTGCTCGTTTTCTTGAAGTGCTGTATTCTTGTTCTCTGTTTCTCACACCCCTCATCACAAGTGTCTTTATACAGAATTGTATTGCAGAGAAGGGGAAGAGGTGTGTCAGGAATCAGCAGCAGAGATGACCAAATCTGCATGGCTACACTCAGGAAACTGGGGCCAGACTGTGTATGCATTTAAGTGAGATTTATTTACAGTGAAGCAAAAACCATCCAAACACCAGCACACGGGAAACATAAAAAATATAAGTGAATCAAAAACCCAGTGACAGAATATCTAACTAATCAAGCCAATTAACAGAAAAAACTTAACCAAAAACACGAATAGAGCGAAACAGCATCACCAGCTAATGCGTTTTATGCTCCCTTATGCCCCGTACACACGGTCGGACATTTATCGGACATTCCGACAACAAAATCCTAGGTTTTTTTCCGATTCTGATGTTGGCTCAAACTTGTCTTGCATACACACGGTCACACAAAGTTGTCGGAAAATCCGATCATTCTGAACGCGGTGACATAAAACACGTACGTCAGGACTATAAACAGGGCAGTAGCCAATAGCTTTCATCTCTTTATTTATTCTAAACATGCGTGGCACTTTGTGCGCCGGATTTGTGTACACACGATCGGAATTTCCGACAACGGATTTTGTTGTCGGAAAATTTTATAGCCTGCTCTCAAACTTTGTGTGTCAGAAAATCCGATGGAAACTGTGTGATGGAGTCCACACACGGTCGGAATTTCCAACAACAATATCCTATCACACATTTTCCATCGAAATATCCGACCGTGTGTACAGGGCATTAGCGCTTAGTCATGGCCCATATACATATGATCACTACAGACATATATATACATTAATGCAACAATTATTATTGATTTGAACAATCTGTGTGGAATTGGTTTGCTTCTTGCAATAATTGGCAGATAAGTACCCCTGTTTTGAGATGCAAATGATCAGATCATTTTCCTTCAACTTCACAATTATGTGCCACTTTGTGTTGGTTTATCACATAAAATCCCAATAAAATGCATTTATGTTTTCGGTCGTAACATGACAAAATGTGGTACATTTTAAGGGGTATGAATACTTTTTTCAAGGCACTGTATGTCCACTACAGATTATATATATATATATATACACAGTATCTCACAAAAGTGAGTACACCTCTCACATTTTTTGAAAATATTTTATTATATCTTTTCATGTGACAACACTGAAGAAATGACACTTTGCTACAATGTAAAGCAGTGAGTGTACAGCTTGTATAACAGTGTAGATTTGCTGCGCCCTCAAAATAACTCAACACACAGCCATTAATGTCTAAATCGCTGGCAACAAAAGTGAGTACACCGCTAAGTGAAAATGTCAAAATTGGGCCCAATTAGCCATTTTCCCTCCCCAGTGTCATGTGACTTGTTTGTGTTACAAGGTCTCAGGTGTGAATGGGGAGCAGGTGTATCAAATTTGATGTTATCGCTCTCACTCTCTCATACTGGTCACTGGAAGTTCAACATGACACCTCATGGCAAAGAACTCTCTCAGGATCTGAAAAAAAGAATTGTTGCTCTACATAAAGATGGCCTAGGCTATAAGAAGCTTGGCAAAACTCTGAAACTGAGCTGCAGCGCGGTGGCCAAGACCATACAGCGGTTTAACAGGACAGGTCCCACTCAGAACAGGCCTCGCCATGGTAGACCAAAGAAGTTGAGTGCACGTGCTCAGCGTCATATCCAGAGGTTATCTTTGGGAAATAGACGTATGAGTGCTGCCAGCATTGCTGCAGAGGTTGAAGGGGTGGGGGGTCAGCCTGTCAGTGCTCAGACAATACGCCAAACACTGCATCAAATTGGTCTGCAGCCCCGCTCACTGTATATATACGTCATTTTTTTAAAGATGGATATCTCGGTAACGGCAGCAGCTGCTGCCACAACCGAGATATCCATCTTTACAGTGAGCGGTTCTGTACACGATAATGGTGGTCTCAGCGGCGGGTTCGCCGCGAGATCACCGTTATCGGCGGCGGGAGAGGTGCCACCCCCCCTCCCGCCGCTCTCCCGCACCCTCCGCCGCTTACCGGAGCCGTCGGTAGCGGCGGAGATCGGGACCTGTCACCACTGAGGTACTGAGACGAGAGAGGCCAAGATGGCCCCCACCCGTCTCTATACCATGTGACGGCCGGAGCGACGTCATTACGACGGCTCCGCCCACTCTCTTAAAGGCACAAATTTTTTTTGTGTCATTTTTTTGAAACGACTTTTTTTTTTTTTTTTTTTTGCATTTTAGTCTAAATATGAGATCTGAGGACTTTTTGACCCCAGATCTCATATTTAAGAGGACCTGTCATGCTTTTTTCTATTACAAGGGATGTTTACATTCCTTGTAATAGGAATAAAAGTGATCCAAATTTTTTTTTTTTTTTTTAAACAGTGAAAAAATAAATAAAATAAAGTAAAATAAATAATAAAAAAAAAAAAAAAAATTTAAAGCGCCCTGTCCCGACGAGCTCGCGCACAGAAGCGAACGCATACGTGAGTAGCGCCCGCATATGAAAACGGTGGTCAAACCACACATGTGAGGTATCGCCGCGACCGGTATTGCGAGAGCAATAATTCTAGCCCTAGACCTCCTCTGTAACTCCAAACATGCAACCTGTAGAATTTTTTTAAACGTCGCCTATGGAGATTTTTAAGGGTAAAAGTTTGACGCTATTCCACGAGCGGGCGCAATTTTGAAGCGTGAAATGTTGGGTATCAATTTACTTGGCATAACATTATCTTTCACAATATAAAAAAAAATTGGGCTAACTTTACTGTTGTCTTATTTTTTTATTCAAAAAAGTGATTTTTTTCCAAAAAAAGTGCGCTTATAAGACCGCTGCGCAAATACGGTGCAAAAAAAAGTATTGCAATGACCGCCATTTTATTCTCTAGGGTGTTAGAAAAAAAACAATATATAATGTTTGGGGGTTCTAAGTAATTTTCTAGCAAAAAAACCTGTTTTAAACATGTAAACACCTAAAATCCAAAACGAGGCTGGTCTTTAAGTGGTTAAACCACCAACCTGCTTCGAATGGAAATAGTAAACAAAGCTGTCAAATATACATAAAAAAGTATATTAAATAAGATGAAATTACACTTTCTGGATGTAGGTTGGCCTCTCCTGTACACTCTGCAATCTTTGGATTGTTTCTTGTTTGTGGTTTTTCAAAGGTTTCTGTACAATTCTGCTTGTCTGTTTGGTCACATTGATCCTGTTGGAATAGAGATGACCAATGAAAACTATGGAGACCGCAATTATGAACACAATATTAATTTGTCATCCTGTTACATTAAAATCGTACTCCAGTCATAACTGAAAATGAAGAATTGGGATGCATACAAGTTCTACCAACATGCTTATGGCTCTAGTGAAGATACTGCTTCCTTCCCTCACACTATAGTGTTCTGTTCTTACACATTAAGTGCTCGTTTTCTTGAAGTGCTGTATTCTTGTTCTCTGTTTCTCACACCCCTCATCACAAGTGTCTTTATACAGAATTGTATTGCAGAGAAGGGGAAGAGGTGTGTCAGGAATCAGCAGCAGAGATGACCAAATCTGCATGGCTACACTCAGGAAACTGGGGCCAGACTGTGTATGCATTTAAGTGAGATTTATTTACAGTGAAGCAAAAACCATCCAAACACCAGCACACGGGAAACATAAAAAATATAAGTGAATCAAAAACCCAGTGACAGAATATCTAACTAATCAAGCCAATTAACAGAAAAAACTTAACCAAAAACACGAATAGAGCGAAACAGCATCACCAGCTAATGCGTTTTATGCTCCCTTATGCCCCGTACACACGGTCGGACATTTATCGGACATTCCGACAACAAAATCCTAGGTTTTTTTCCGATTCTGATGTTGGCTCAAACTTGTCTTGCATACACACGGTCACACAAAGTTGTCGGAAAATCCGATCATTCTGAACGCGGTGACATAAAACACGTACGTCAGGACTATAAACAGGGCAGTAGCCAATAGCTTTCATCTCTTTATTTATTCTAAACATGCGTGGCACTTTGTGCGCCGGATTTGTGTACACACGATCGGAATTTCCGACAACGGATTTTGTTGTCGGAAAATTTTATAGCCTGCTCTCAAACTTTGTGTGTCAGAAAATCCGATGGAAACTGTGTGATGGAGTCCACACACGGTCGGAATTTCCAACAACAATATCCTATCACACATTTTCCATCGAAATATCCGACCGTGTGTACAGGGCATTAGCGCTTAGTCATGGCCCATATACATATGATCACTACAGACATATATATACATTAATGCAACAATTATTATTGATTTGAACAATCTGTGTGGAATTGGTTTGCTTCTTGCAATAATTGGCAGATAAGTACCCCTGTTTTGAGATGCAAATGATCAGATCATTTTCCTTCAACTTCACAATTATGTGCCACTTTGTGTTGGTTTATCACATAAAATCCCAATAAAATGCATTTATGTTTTCGGTCGTAACATGACAAAATGTGGTACATTTTAAGGGGTATGAATACTTTTTTCAAGGCACTGTATGTCCACTACAGATTATATATATATATATATATATACACAGTATCTCACAAAAGTGAGTACACCTCTCACATTTTTTGAAAATATTTTATTATATCTTTTCATGTGACAACACTGAAGAAATGACACTTTGCTACAATGTAAAGCAGTGAGTGTACAGCTTGTATAACAGTGTAGATTTGCTGCGCCCTCAAAATAACTCAACACACAGCCATTAATGTCTAAATCGCTGGCAACAAAAGTGAGTACACCGCTAAGTGAAAATGTCAAAATTGGGCCCAATTAGCCATTTTCCCTCCCCAGTGTCATGTGACTTGTTTGTGTTACAAGGTCTCAGGTGTGAATGGGGAGCAGGTGTATCAAATTTGATGTTATCGCTCTCACTCTCTCATACTGGTCACTGGAAGTTCAACATGACACCTCATGGCAAAGAACTCTCTCAGGATCTGAAAAAAAGAATTGTTGCTCTACATAAAGATGGCCTAGGCTATAAGAAGCTTGGCAAAACTCTGAAACTGAGCTGCAGCGCGGTGGCCAAGACCATACAGCGGTTTAACAGGACAGGTCCCACTCAGAACAGGCCTCGCCATGGTAGACCAAAGAAGTTGAGTGCACGTGCTCAGCGTCATATCCAGAGGTTATCTTTGGGAAATAGACGTATGAGTGCTGCCAGCATTGCTGCAGAGGTTGAAGGGGTGGGGGGTCAGCCTGTCAGTGCTCAGACCATACGCCAAACACTGCATCAAATTGGTCTGCAGCCCCGCTCACTGTATATATACGTCATTTTTTTAAAGATGGATATCTCGGTAACGGCAGCAGCTGCTGCCACAACCGAGATATCCATCTTTACAGTGAGCGGTTCTGTACACGATAATGGTGGTCTCAGCGGCGGGTTCGCCGCGAGATCACCGTTATCGGCGGCGGGAGAGGTGCCACCCCCCCTCCCGCCGCTCTCCCGCACCCTCCGCCGCTTACCGGAGCCGTCGGTAGCGGCGGAGATCGGGACCTGTCACCACTGAGGTACTGAGACGAGAGAGGCCAAGATGGCCCCCACCCGTCTCTATACCATGTGACGGCCGGAGCGACGTCATTACGACGGCTCCGCCCACTCTCTTAAAGGCACAAATTTTTTTTGTGTCATTTTTTTGAAACGACTTTTTTTTTTTTTTTTTTTTTGCATTTTAGTCTAAATATGAGATCTGAGGACTTTTTGACCCCAGATCTCATATTTAAGAGGACCTGTCATGCTTTTTTCTATTACAAGGGATGTTTACATTCCTTGTAATAGGAATAAAAGTGATCCAAATTTTTTTTTTTTTTTTTAAACAGTGAAAAAATAAATAAAATAAAGTAAAATAAATAATAAAAAAAAAAAAAAAAAATTTAAAGCGCCCTGTCCCGACGAGCTCGCGCACAGAAGCGAACGCATACGTGAGTAGCGCCCGCATATGAAAACGGTGGTCAAACCACACATGTGAGGTATCGCCGCGACCGGTATTGCGAGAGCAATAATTCTAGCCCTAGACCTCCTCTGTAACTCCAAACATGCAACCTGTAGAATTTTTTTAAACGTCGCCTATGGAGATTTTTAAGGGTAAAAGTTTGACGCTATTCCACGAGCGGGCGCAATTTTGAAGCGTGAAATGTTGGGTATCAATTTACTTGGCATAACATTATCTTTCACAATATAAAAAAAAATTGGGCTAACTTTACTGTTGTCTTATTTTTTTATTCAAAAAAGTGATTTTTTTCCAAAAAAAGTGCGCTTATAAGACCGCTGCGCAAATACGGTGCAAAAAAAAGTATTGCAATGACCGCCATTTTATTCTCTAGGGTGTTAGAAAAAAAACAATATATAATGTTTGGGGGTTCTAAGTAATTTTCTAGCAAAAAAAACCTGTTTTAAACATGTAAACACCTAAAATCCAAAACGAGGCTGGTCTTTAAGTGGTTAAACCACCAACCTGCTTCGAATGGAAATAGTAAACAAAGCTGTCAAATATACATAAAAAAGTATATTAAATAAGATGAAATTACACTTTCTGGATGTAGGTTGGCCTCTCCTGTACACTCTGCAATCTTTGGATTGTTTCTTGTTTGTGGTTTTTCAAAGGTTTCTGTACAATTCTGCTTGTCTGTTTGGTCACATTGATCCTGTTGGAATAGAGATGACCAATGAAAACTATGGAGACCGCAATTATGAACACAATATTAATTTGTCATCCTGTTACATTAAAATCGTACTCCAGTCATAACTGAAAATGAAGAATTGGGATGCATACAAGTTCTACCAACATGCTTATGGCTCTAGTGAAGATACTGCTTCCTTCCCTCACACTATAGTGTTCTGTTCTTACACATTAAGTGCTCGTTTTCTTGAAGTGCTGTATTCTTGTTCTCTGTTTCTCACACCCCTCATCACAAGTGTCTTTATACAGAATTGTATTGCAGAGAAGGGGAAGAGGTGTGTCAGGAATCAGCAGCAGAGATGACCAAATCTGCATGGCTACACTCAGGAAACTGGGGCCAGACTGTGTATGCATTTAAGTGAGATTTATTTACAGTGAAGCAAAAACCATCCAAACACCAGCACACGGGAAACATACAAAATATAAGTGAATCAAAAACCCAGTGACAGAATATCTAACTAATCAAGCCAATTAACAGAAAAACTTAACCAAAAACACGAATAGAGCGAAACAGCATCACCAGCTAATGCGTTTTATGCTCCCTTATGCCCCGTACACACGGTCGGACATTTATCGGACATTCCGACAACAAAATCCTAGGTTTTTTTCCGACTGATGTTGGCTCAAACTTGTCTTGCATACACACGGTCACACAAAGTTGTCGGAAAATCCGATCATTCTGAACGCGGTGACGTAAAACACGTACGTCAGGACTATAAACAGGGCAGTAGCCAATAGCTTTCATCTCTTTATTTATTCTAAACATGCGTGGCACTTTGTGCGCCGGATTTGTGTACACACGATCGGAATTTCCGACAACGGATTTTGTTGTCGGAAAATTTTATAGCCTGCTCTCAAACTTTGTGTGTCAGAAAATCCGATGGAAACTGTGTGATGGAGTCCACACACGGTCGGAATTTCCAACAACAATATCCTATCACACATTTTCCATCGAAATATCCGACCGTGTGTACAGGGCATTAGCGCTTAGTCATGGCCCATATACATATGATCACTACAGACATATATATACATTAATGCAACAATTATTATTGATTTGAACAATCTGTGTGGAATTGGTTTGCTTCTTGCAATAATTGGCAGATAAGTACCCCTGTTTTGAGATGCAAATGATCAGATCATTTTCCTTCAACTTCACAATTATGTGCCACTTTGTGTTGGTCTATCACATAAAATCCCAATAAAATGCATTTATGTTTTCGGTCGTAACATGACAAAATGTGGTACATTTTAAGGGGTGTGAATACTTTTTTCAAGGCACTGTATGTCCACTACAGATTATATATATATATACACAGTATCTCACAAAAGTGAGTACACCTCTCACATTTTTGAAAATATTTTATTATATCTTTTCATGTGACAACACTGAAGAAATGACACTTTGCTACAATGTAAAGCAGTGAGTGTACAGCTTGTATAACAGTGTAGATTTGCTGCGCCCTCAAAATACCTCAACACACAGCCATTAATATCTAAACCGCTGGCAACAAAAGTGAGTACACCGCTAAGTGAAAATGTCAAAATTGGGCCCAATTAGCCATTTTCCCTCCCCAGTGTCATGTGACTTGTTTGTGTTAGGTCTCAGGTGTGAATGGGGAGCAGGTGTATCAAATTTGATGTTATCGCTCTCACTCTCTCATACTGGTCACTGGAAGTTCAACATGACACCTCATGGCAAAGAACTCTCTCAGGATCTGAAAAAAAGAATTGTTGCTCTACATAAAGATCGCCTAGGCTATAAGAAGACCAAGGGCCAAGACCCTGAAACTGAGCTGCAGCGCGGTGGCCAAGACCATACAGCGGTTTAACAGGACAGGTCCCACTCAGAACAGGCCTCGCCATGGTCGACCAAAGAAGTTGAGTGCACGTGCTCAGCGTCATATCCAGAGGTTATCTTTGGGAAATAGACGTATGAGTGCTGCCAGCATTGCTGCAGAGGTTGAAGGGGTGGGGGGTCAGCCTGTCAGTGCTCAGACCATACGCCAAACACTGCATCAAATTGGTCTGCATGTTGTCCCAGATGGAAGCCTCTTCTAAAGATGATGCACAAGAACATATTCACTTAGGGGTGTACTCACTTTTGTTGCCAGCAGTTTAGACATTATTGGCTGTGTGTTGAATTATTTTGAGGGGACAGCAAATTGACACTGTTATACAAGCTGTACACTCACTACTTTACATTGTAGCAAAATGTCATTTCTTCAGTGTTGTCAAATGAAAAGATATAATAAATGTAGCGCTGGTAGATTCTTGATCTACCATCTGATAGGTAAATTTAATCTTTTGCTCGTTAGAGGGAGTTAAATTTGCCTCTGGTCCAGCTTGGCTGAGTTGCGTGTAGTTCCACACTGTGCCGATGGGTGTCGTTGTTACCATTAGCTGGTGTTGGAAAAGCAACGTGTCGAAGCGAATGGGTGCTCCTCTGTCCCGGAGACAACTCGGTGGAGGTGGTCCTCCGAGTTGCATTCTGGGAGGGGGTATTTATGGGACAAACGCCATGTTTAGGGGTTCGTCTTCAGCCACCTGGTGGCCCTCCTGGCCGACAGGTATGCGTTAGAGTACCACCTCGTGGTCCTCCGTTCCGGAGGCCCGCGTCGCTGTGGCGCGTGGGTGGGCCCAGAAGCCTGTCTGGGGCCTACCACAGCAGCAGAGGAATGGTCCTGAGTTGTCTATCCAGAGTGAAGAAGCTGGACAACCGAGAAGATCCCAGGGGAAGACCCATCATGGAAGGATCTGCAGAGTGCTGGTCAGGATAGGGGCCTGGTGACTCGGTTGGAGGACGTATCCTAAAGTAGTCTTACTGCATAGTACTGCCGGGTTGGCTTAGAGGTCCAAGTACTGTGTCTATCTGTGTCTATCATTCACCGCAAAACCAATACATCCTGTGGCAGAGGATCGTACGGGTTTTATTTCGAGCAAGTCTGTGGCAGAGACTTTTGTTCATGCTACCTACTGGCTGCTAGGCAAGTGAGAGAGGCCTATCCAGGCGAGCAAAGATTGTGTCCCACAAGGGGATTGCATCCGATTAGAGTGTTCAACTCTAAAGGACGTTCTAAAGAGTCCTAAAGAAAGGTATTTGAGCTTCCCTGCAGCTTTCCTCCTGCCTCTTTCCTGCTAATTCCTTTGTTACTTGGCTCAATAAAGCATTGAAAACGTAGTCCGGAGGTAAACTCAATGGAACCCTAGACCCGGTGCCGGTGAAACAGAGGTATCGAGAGTGAAGGTAACAGCCCGTTTAAATCAGCAGCTCCACCGAGAGTTATTGCTACATAAAATATTTAGAAAAATGTGAGGGGTGTACTCACTTTTGTGTATATATATATATATATATATATATATATATATATATATATATATATATATATATATATACATATACACACACTCACTGTGTGTGTATATATATATATATATATATATACATATATATATATATATATATATATATATATATATATATATATATATACTTGGATATATATATCTAGATATATAGATATATATACACACATATATGCAATAATTATTTGTGATTGGAACAATCTGTGTGGAACAATTGGTTTGCGGCTGCCAATAATTGTCAGATAAGTACCCCTGTTTAGAGATGCAAATACACTAATGCTGCGTACACACGATCGGACATTCCGACAACGAAATCCTGGGATTTTTTTCCAATAGATGTTGGCTCAAGCTTGTCTTGCATACACATGGTCGCTCAAAATTCCGTTCGTCAAGAACACGCTGATGTACAGCACGAACAACGGCACTATAAAGAGGAAGTTCTATAGCCAGTGTGCCACCCTTTGGGCTCCTTCTGCCAATCTTGTGGAAGTTTGGTGAGAGACGATTCGCGATTTTCAGCCTCGTGCTTTTCAGTTCGTTACTGCTCTTCAGTTTGTACTTGTGGGTTCGTATCTGTTCTTCAGTGCGTGTAGTCATTTCGCATCTGGTTTTCAGTGCATATTTTTATATTACGTATTTGATTATCAGTGCGTTCTTGTCCGCTCGTTTCTGATTTTCAGTGCGTTCTGTTAGTTCGTTCTCATTGTACAGTTCGTGGTGTGCAGGAGCTTGGTGTTGGGGTTCTTACTTTGACCCAAGTCCAGTCCATGAACAGGGAGAGGAGGAGTTCATGGATGAAGAATTATTTGCTCCAGCGTGACCAATACTCTCATATGCCTGTGTTGCGGGAGATCCGTGCGAATAATCCTGATGATTTCAGGAATTATCTCCGGATGACGGACCCTGTTTTTCACCTTCTGTTGGCTTTGCTGTCCCTTTATATTACGATGCAGGACACCTTCATGCGGCAAGCCATCACTTCCGAGCAGAGGCTAGTCGCCACCTTGCGGTACTTGGCGACGGGGAGAAATCTGCAGGACATCAAGTTCTCAACAGGCATCTCCCCCCAGGCACTGTGAATCATTATTCCAGAGACCTGTTCTGCCATCATTTAGGTCCTGCAGAAGGATTATATTAGGGTAAGTTTCATCCTTTAACATCACATTATATGTATTTAAATAAATGTATTTTTAAAATAAATTTGTATTTTAAACTGAAAAATATTTCCTTTGATTTACTGCTTGTGTTTCTTTTAGCTGTCTCCTAGGTTCTCCAATGGGCTCTTTTTTTGGCCATTTTCTTCAATAGTTCGAACGTAATTTCTTTGATACATGAGGTGACAATCTCTTCTTCAGCTAACTATTATTTACAGTGCCTTGCAAAAGTATTCACCCCCTTGGCATTTTTCATGTTTTGTTGCCTCACAACCTGGAATTAACAGGGATTGTTTGAAGATTTGCATCATTTAATTTACAGAACATGCCCACAACTTTGAAGATGTTTTTATTCTTTTTTATTTTGAAGCAAACAACAAATAGGACAAAATAACAGAAAAAGTTAATGTGCATAACTATTCACCCTCCTAAAGTCAGTACTTTGTAGAGCCACCTTTTGCGGCTATCACAGCTCCAAGTCGCTTTGGATAAGTCTCTGTGAGCTTGCCACATCTTATCACTGGGATTTTTGCTCATTCCTCCTTGCAAAACTGCTCCAGCTTCTTCAAGTTGGATGGTTTGCGCTTGTGAACAGCAATCTTTAAGTCTGACCACAGATTTTCTATTGGATTGAGGTCTGGGCTTTGACTAGGCCATTCCAACACATTTACATGTTTCCACTTAAACCACTCAAGTGTTGCTTTAGCAGTGTGTTTGGGGTCATTGTCCTGCTGGAAGGTGAACCTCCGTCCTAGCCTCAAATCACACACAGCGTGGTACAGGTTTTGCTCAAGAATATCCCTGTATTTAGCACCATCTATCTTTCCCTCAACTCCGACCAGTTTCCCAGTGCCGACTACTGAATATACATCTCCACAGCATGAGATGCTGCCACCACCATGTTTCACTGTGGGGATGGTGTTCTTTGGGTGATGTGATGTGTTGGGTTTGTGCCAGACATAGCGTTTTGACGACCAAAAAGTTCAATTTTAGTCTCATCAGACCAGAGCACTTTACTCCATACATTTTTAGAGTCTCCCACATGCCTTTTCGCAAACTCAAAACGTGCCATTTTGTATTTTGCTGAAAGCAATGGCTTTCTTCTGGCCACTCTGCCATAAAGCCCAACTCTATGGAGCGTACGGCCTATTGTTGTCCTATGTACAGATACTCCAGTCTCTGCTGTGGAACTCTAGAGCTCCTCCAGGGTTACCTTAGGTCTATGTGCTGCCTCTCTGATTAATGCCCTCCTTGCCCGCTCCGTGAATTTTGGTGTGCGGCCGTCTCTTGGCAGGTTTTCTGTTGTGCCATGTTCTTTCCATTTGGTTATGATAGATTTGAGGGTGCTCCTAGGGATCATCAAAGATTTGGATATTTTTTTATAACCTAACCCTGACTTGTACTTCTCAACAACATTGTACCTTACTTGTTTGGAGAGTTCCTTGGTCTTCATGGCAGTGTTTGGTTAGTAGTGGTGCCTCTTGCTTAGGTGTTGCAGCCTCTGGGGCCTTTACATTGTGTATATGTAATGACAGATCATGTGACACTTAAATTGCACACAGGTGCACATAATTTCACTAATTATGTGACTTCTGAAGGTAATTAGTTGCACTAGAGCTTTTTATGGGCTTCATAACAAAGGGGGTGAATACATACGCACATGCCAATTATCATTTTTTTATTTCTAAAAAATATTTTTATGTATATATTTTTCTAATTTTACTTCACCAACTTAGACTATTGTGTTCTGATCCATCATATATAATTCAGATTAAAAGAACATTGAACTAAAGGCTGTAATGTAACAAAATAGGTAAAAAGCCAAGGAGGGTGAATACTTTTGCAAGGCACTGTATGTTGTGGGTCTGCTACACACACACCTTCTTTTTGTTATTAATGTATGTAATGCATAATAATAATATTCATCATTTTCAGCACCCTGAAATTGATGAAAGTGACGATAATGGCCTGATTTATGCAAATTATAAAGCACTGTGGGTGTTATTTACTAAAGGAAAATCCACTTTGCACTACAAGTGCACTGCAAAAGTGCACTTGTAGTGCAAAGTGGATTTACCTTTAGGAAATAACCCTCATTGTCACTGTAAACACCAACTTAAGCGAAAAACTGCTATTGAGCATTGAAAGAAAAAGCCACACATTGTTGAGTAGAAACATTTTTACTCTGTGCACATTCACATGTGCGTTTAGAAAGGAATTTTTGAACAAACCAACATATTTTTTGGAATTTTTTTTTTTTTTTGGGACAGTAGAAATATCCCTTTTTTGTGGTAAACAGGCATGTTTTTCAAAACATAAAACATTACACAACTCAGGAACTTACAAATTTAAACTTTGATAAATTGAAGGCAATATCAGACATTAGTTTGTCCAAACTGTGTTGATATTGCCTTCATCAGATGGGGTGATGTCACCCCTATGAAAGCCAAATTTTGAAGATGCACACAAATTGAGAGTCAAAATGGGGATTTCCCTCCTGATCCCATGCCTAAGGTCAACATGTGCTAGCTCCCATCATGGGGGATCAATGGACGTGTTTCAGGGGTACAACCCCTTCCTCTCAGCTACTTTAGTTGCGAGGAAGAGGTTGCACCCACAAAATGCGTACCTTGATATCCCGTGGTGGCAGATTGCACATGTTGACGCACTGTGTGCATCTTCAAAATTTAGCTTTCAACATTTTTTAGAAAAGTTCTAATAAAAATCAAAAAATTATAAAATTTCGGTGTGTTTTATATTCTGCCTAAAACATCAATGATGTTTTTGAGTCTTTTTTTCAAAATCATTGATGTCTTCCTTGATCTTCTGTGAATCCCAATTGCACACCATGATCTCCCCGATGAGGACGTGTCCACTTGCACTTGTGAAATGAGATTCTTCTTCCACAACATCCACATCACCTAAAAGAAAGAAACACACCATGTATTATAAATATGCAGGCATACATCAATTACCTGAAGCTGTGGTCTCAGACACTCACCTGTTGTGGTCACTATTTCGCCGACTTCATAAACCTCTCCTTCCTCCACATCCTTAGGTTGTGGTTTTGGGATTTCCCCTTCTTTAGGAGGTTGGGGGTCCCTGGTGTCCTCTGACGTCCCGATTCTTTTCTCCCCTATGTGAATAAAATAAAGGTATACTTAGCACACAGATATTTGAGGCAAGAAATAGGAATATGAAACATTGCCTAAAGTGTCGTACAATTGTCGGTTTTGGCAGAGTTCCAAGCTGAAGACATTATTTTTTCCCTTTATTAAAGCTGAATACTTACCTTTTTGAGTTAAGTTTCACACATGGAGACACCCCTAGTATCCACTGGAGCACCTGTGTGGGACACCCTAAAAAGTTTGTTCTGGTGTCCCACACTAGTGCTCCTGCGTCCAGATGTGTAAACAGCTGCTGAGTGTCCTCTCCTTACACTGAATCAAGTTTGCATTTCATTCTAGTTACAAACCCATCTAAACAACAATGTACTAAACTTATTTTAATACAAACAGGCCTGAACAAATGTAGTTAACCTGCACCTGGCAAAAACATTGTATTAGTGGGCGAACAAACGATGTTTACTACGAACGATTACTGTGTCCACGAACCTGAAACTTGCCATTTTAAACTGTACAACAGTAAAGAAAAGCACATGGAGCAGCACAAACGTAATAAGAAGAATAGGAATACACGTCAAAATACATACTTTTTTTCAGCACTCTCGTGATTCTTCTGTACTGATCCTGCTCCCTCAATTTGAGGTCTGACCATCGTTTCCTCAGTTGATCCTTCGATCGCTGTACCCCAAAATTCTTCTGCTTTTCACAACTTTAGTCATGGTCTTGGCCTTTCTGATATTTGGGTTTGGATAAGGTCCATGCTTCCCGTCATAGTCAGCCCTCTTCAAAATGTCCACCATCTCTACAAAGGACATATTAGAGGCCTTAAATCTCCTCCAGGATTGGGACATTCGTGGCTCGGGGCTTTCGTCGTTGTTGCTGTCTTCATGCACCTGTTGTCTCTCCGCCATGTGCTCTCCCACTGCGCCGAAAGACAAGGGGCAGGGAATATGCTATAAAGAAGGTCGGGGCGGGCGGAGTTTCATGCATGCTCAGTGTATATAAAGCGTAACAGGCATGCGTTGTGCGTATGATCTGTGAGCAGAGGACGGAGTAGCGGAAGCGCCGATCGTTCTAACAAAGATACAATTTTAACTTGGGGCATCAGTGGCCTATACTGCTTAGAGATTGAGGCCTATATTGGGACAAGATTAGGAGAGTTTAGCCTGACATTAGGGTTTGTCTTGTGTTGTGTCTTGCAGATAAAATGGATCGATTCAACGATCATGATTTCCTCCCCCAATTTATTGATTTGTACAGAGAGCTGCCCTGTCTGTGGCAGACAAAACACCCCTTTTATACAAATCGACTAAAGAGGAAGGCAGCGCTGGATAAATTGCTGGAATTTGTGAAGCCGCAGATCCCCACGGCAGACATCAACTATTTTAGGTGTAAAATTGGTGGCATGAGAAGCACATATAATAGGGAGCGCAAGAAGGTCCAGGATTCCCAGAGATCAGGAGCAGCAGTAGATGACATTTATGTACCCAGACTGTGGTACTACGACAGACTTTGATTTCTGTCAGACCAGACTTAAATCAGGCCATCACTCTCAACCCTTCCTTTCACTCTCCCTTCCACCCCAGTTGAGGCTTCTGACGTCCAACCTGGGCCTTCCACCCAGGAAGAAGATGTGGAGGAGCCCAGCTTAAGTCAGGTATAGCATTGTTCAACATATTGATCAAAATTGTGTGTGATTGATGAACAATAAACTAAAACTATGTCCCTTTTTCATACACAGGAAATCCTCAGCCAGGAGGAGGCTGTAGAAAGTGGCAGCCAGGAGGTGGCAGGGGAAAGTGGCAGCCAGGAGGTGACGGGGGTAAGTGGCAGCCAGCAGGTGGCGGGGGTAAGTGGCAGCCAGGAGGTGGCAGGGCCCAGTAGCCTGAGCGAATCCCAGGTCCCTCCTCCTTCAACAAAAAAGGCCCAGGAAGGGGAGGAGCGTGGAGGAGTCAGCACTTGGGTTAATTTGGCAGGCTTCTGCGGCCCTCAGAACCCCCACCAGTCTTCTGGAGGCCTATATCTGCATGGCTGCCAACAAAATTCAGCAAATGGAGGTGGGCCAACACCTCTTTTGTGAGGAACTGATATATATGGCTCTAAATAAGGGGTCGAGGGGCCAAATCACAAGCAAAACCCACCTGTGTGAATTGGACCATCCTCCTCCACCTCCTGCCACAACTCCAACACCAGAGCCACAGCCTGGAAGCAAGTGTGGAAGCAAGCGTGTAAAGACAAGAGAGTGATGGCCTGGGTTCGGTCTGGTCTGGCAAAAGACACAGGCTGTTGTAAGACCACAGCCTGGGGACAAATATGTCATCTGCTGCTGTTCCTGATCTCTCTGTGTCCTAGACCGGATTGTGATCCCTATTAAATGGACTCCTCAGGCTCCCAATTTTGCCTGTCAAATAGTTAATGTCTGCCCTGGGGTACAAAGGCTTCGCTAATTTCACTAGTTTATCCAGTGTTGTCTTCCTATTTATTTTGTTATGACCCCTAATAAATGTATTTTTTTTTTATTAAATCATTGGCTGTGTTATAATTAAAAAAGGACAGTTTGTTTGTGAGTAGGCAGGTACATTTCAAAAAGACAATGTAAAATTAACAAGGGACACCAACCAATCTCCTTGAGGTTAAAAAATACAAGATAATAATGGTGTTGTGGTAACTTGACACACAAAATGAAAAAAAAGATTATGGAGATCACTAGAAAAAAAAAAAAACAGGAGATCTTGATTTAAAAAAAAAAAAGGGGATTACTATAAACAAAAATTAAAACCATTATTCTGGAGATCTGGCGAAAAAACAAAAAATTTTATTCATAAGATCACAAGAAATAATAAAGAAATCAGTTTGTCAGAACTCTATGTGAATATCAGCTGCAAAACAACTTCATTATTCTAGCATTATAAAGAAGAAGAGAACGCGCTGCATTGAAAGATTACAAAATGTGCAGCGTGACAAATGTGCTATCTCCATTACGAACGCTAGTTTTACCAGACCCAGCGCTTCCATCTCGTACTTGATTCAGAGCATGTGTGGAATTTTGTGCGTCTGAATTGTATACACACGCTTGGAATTTCCGACAACGGATTTTGTTGTCGGAAAATTTGAGATCCAGCCCTCAAATTTTTGTTGTCGGAAATTCCGACAAAAAATGTCCGACGGAGCCTACATACGGTCGGATTTTCCAACAACAGGCTCCCATCGAACATTTGTTGTCGGAAAATTCAATCGTGTGTACGCAGCATAACATATATAACAGATCAAAACATCAAATAAATCATATGAAAGACAGACTGAAAAAAAATTATAAATAATAATAATTTTTTTTTTTTGATAAGTCAGAAAAAAATATGTTTATCAGGGTCACTAGTAGCAGAAACCTAGGATGTACTATGTTTATCCATAAAAATGTGACACATCCCATTCATGATTGAGCCCTACAGGTTTCCGTGTACCCACAGAAGACAGAGGATCCAAAAAACGTCCTTTCTGCACAAAAGTCTGAACGTATCGCCACCTCTCCTGGGGACTATGATCTTTTCAACACCTTGTATAGATACAGCAGAGGGATCACTTGCATGACAACAGTTAAAGTGGTTTGCTACATTAGTTAAATGTTTCTTATTAATATCATAAAGATGGTCGTGCTGGCAATCCCTTAACCACTTGCCGACCAGCCACAGTATATATACTGTATACTTTGGTAGTTCGGCTCTCCTGCACAAACCGATGTACCCGTACGTCAGTCCGTGCATGTTAAAACTGCGGGCAATTCGTTTAACATGCACTTGATGTCTGCTGGCCACCTGCAGTCGCAGAAAGGAGAGGCAGAATGGGGATCTGCCTGTAAGGGGACAACTCTGTGATCTGCTGTTCCTAGTGATCAGGAACAGTGATCTCTTTGTTGTCCTAGGCAGCCCAGCCCCCACACAGTTAGAACACACCCAGGGAACACAGTTAACCCCTTGACTGCCCCCTAGTGTTAACTCCTTCCCTGCCATTGTCATTTATACATTGATCAGTGCATTTTTATAGCACCGATCAATGTAATAATGTCACTGGTCCCCAAAAAGTGTCACTTGGGGTCAGATTTGTCGCAGTCCTGCAAAAAAAATCGCAGATCGCCACGATTACCAGTAAAAACATAAAAAAAAAAAAAAAAGTCCATAAATCTATCACTATATTGTAGAAGCTATAACTTTTGGGAAAATTAATATACGCTTATTGTAATTATTTTTTACCAGAAAAATGTAGCAGAACACATATTGGCCTAAACTGATGAATACATTTTGTTTTTTTATATATATTTTTTGGATATGTATTATAGCAGAAAGTAAAAAATATTGTTTTTTTTTCAAAATTGGCGGACTTTTATTTTGTAGCGCAAAAATAAAAAAACGTAGAGGTGATCAAATGCCACCAAAAGAAAGCTCTATTTGTGAGAAAAAAAGGACATCAATTTTGTTTGGGTACAACGTCGCAGGACTGTACAATTGTCATTTAAAGCGACGCAGTGCCTCATCACAAAAAATGGCCTGGTTATTAAGGAGGTAAAACCTTCTGGTGCTGAAGTGGTTAATCTACGGGTGGTACGGCCAACATACTGAATTTTGCAAAGCTTACATGTAAGTACATTTTATATATCAAATACCTAGTGTTGCAATTAATGAAGGAAGGAATGTCATGATTTTTATCATTACTAGTAGAATGTACAAAATCTCCCCTGAACAACAGGGGCATCCACCAATGCCACATGCAAAAGTATTTTTGAACTGGAGCCAATGTGAAGGATTATCCTTCCTGCTGGGAAATAAACCTAGAGACAGATACTGTATCTGTCTAACGTCGTGCCCTGCAAGAGGCTACCTTAGATAACACCTGTGTATACTGTTAATAGGATCATTATTCAAAACAGGCAAACTTTTAACAATGCTTATTTATTTATTTTTTATTCAGTCTGTTTTTCACGTGATTTATATGGTTTATTTGATGTTTTATATCTGTTATAAATGTTAGAGTATTTGCATCTCTAAACAGGGGTACTTATCTGCCAATTATTGGCAGCCGCAAACCAGTTGTTCCACACAGATTGTTCCAATCACAAATAACTGACGCATATATGTGTATATATATATATATATATATATATATATATATCTGTAGTGGACATACAGTGCCTTGAGAAAGTACCCGTATTTATCGGCGTATAACACGCACCGGCGTATAACACGCACCTCAATTTAGGAGGGAATTTTAAGGAAAAAAAAGTTGAAGGGAAAAAAACTTACATTTAAATGCCCATCATTGCAGCCTTCTCAGTGCAGCCTTGCCCCAGTCCAGCCTTGTCAGTGCAGCCTTGTCAGTGCAGCCATGTCAGTGCAGCCATGTCAGTGCAGCCATGTCAGTGCAGCCATGTCAGTGCAGCCTTGCCAGTGCAGCCTTGTCAGTGCAGCCTTGTCAGTGCAGCCATGTCAGTGCAGCCATGTCAGTGCAGCCTTGCCAGTGCAGCCATGTCAGTGCAGCCTTGCCAGTGCAGCCATGTCAGTGCAGCCTTGCTAGTGCAGCCTTGCTAGTGCAGCCATGTCAGTGCAGCCATGTCAGTGCAGCCTTGCTAGTGCAGCCATGTCAGTGCAGCCATGTCAGTGCAGCCTTCCCAGGGTCCAGTCCAGCCTTGCCCCAGTCCAGCCTTGCTGAAGCCTGTGAGCTTTAAAATCGCCGACCGCGATTTGAAAATGGCGCCGCCGGCGCCGAAATACACAGAGCCGCTCCTCGGCTCTTCTCGGCGGCTCTCGTTTACTTTCGGTTTCACTCGGACGGTGAGCGGAGCTATCCGAAACTAGCCGAGTATACTCGGCTAGGTTCGGGCGGCGCTCGAGTGAAACCGAAAGCCGCCGAGAAGAGCCGAGGACCGGCACTGCGTATTTCGGCGCCGGCGGCGCCATTTTCAAATCGCGGTCAGCGATTTTTAAATTCTGACAGCTCGGATCGCAGGGGATCGGCGTATAACACGCACCCGCGATTTTCCCCTGATTTTAAGGGGGAAAAAGTGCGTGTTATACGCTGATAAATACGGTATTCATACCCCTTAAAATGTACCATTTGTCATGTTACAATCGAAAACATAAATGTATTTTATTGGGATTTTATGTGATAGATCAACGCAAAGTGGCACATCATTGTGAAGTTGAAGGAAAATGATAAATGGTTTTCAAATTTTTTTTTTTTTTACAAATATATATCTGAAAAGTGTGGCACACATTTGTATCCAGCCCCCCTGAATCAATACATTGTAGAACCACCTTTCATTGCAATTACAGCTGCAAGTCTTTGTAGGGATGTCTCTACCAGCTTTGCACATCTAGAGAGTGACATTTTTGCCCGTTATTCTTTGCAAAATAGCTCAAGCTCTGTCAGATTGGATGGAGTGCATCTGTGAACAGCAATTTTCAAGTCTTGCAATAGATTCTCAGTTGGATATAGGTCTGGACTTTGACCGGGCCATTCTAACACATGAATATGCTTTGATCTAAACCATTCCACTGTAGCTCTGGCTATATGTTTAGGGTCATTGTGCTGCTGGAAGGTGAACCTCCGCCCCAGTCTCAAGTCTTGTGCAGACTCTAACAGGTTTTCTTCTAAGATTGCCCTGTATTTGGCTCCATTCATCTTCCCATCAATTCTGACCAGCTTCCCTGTCCCTGCTGAAGAAAAGCATCCCCACAACATGATGATGCCACCACCATGTTTCACTGTGGGGATTGTGTGTTCAGGGTGATGTGCAGTGTTAGTTTTCCACCACACAAATGCTATGTACACACAATAGGATTTTCCCACAACAAAACGGTGGATTTTTTTCCGAAGGATGTTGGCTCAAACTTGTCTTGCATACACACAGTTACACAAATGTTGTCAGAAATTCTGAACGTCAAGAACGCGGTGACGTACAACATGTATGACAAGCCGAGAAAAATTAAGTTCAATAGCCAGTACGCCTCTTCTGCTTGATTCCGAGCATGCGTGGACTTTTGTGCGTCGGAATTGTGTACACACGCTCAGAATTTCCGACAACAAGTCTTGTTGTCGGAAAATTTGAGAACCTGCTCTCAAACATTGGTTGGCAGAAATTCCGACTACAAACCTTCTATGGAGCATTCACACGGTCTGACTTTCCAACAAGCTCACATCCAACATTTGTTGTCGGAAAATCCTATCGTGTGTACGGCCCAATAGAGTTTTGCTTTTAGACCAAAAAGTTCAAGTTTGGTCTCATCTGAACAGAGCACCTTCTTCCACGTGTATGCTTTGTTCCCCACATGGCTTCTCGCAAACTGCAAAAGGGACTGCTTATGGCTTTCTTTCAACAATGGCTTTCTTCTTGCCACTCTTCCATAAAGGCCAGATTCGTGGAGTGCTTGACTAATGCCGCGTACACACGGTCGGACTTTTCGTCTACAAAAGTCCAACGGACGCTGACGGACTAAAGCTGGCTGGTAATCCGATCGTGTGTGGGCTTCTTCGGACTTTCAACGTACTTTTTTAGCCTCAAATCCGACGTACTTTAGATTTGAAACATGCTTCAAATCTTTACGTCGTAACTACGACGGACCCCGAAGTCCGCTCGTCTGTATGCTAGTCCTACGGACAAAAAAACGACGCATGCTCATAAGCAAAAACTAAACGGAAGCACTCGGTCTAGTAAAACTAGTGTTCGTATTGTAGGTAGCACATTCATCACGCTGCAAAATCTGTGATCGTTGAATGCAGCGCATTTTATTTCTTCTTTACGAATGCTCTAAAGAACGAAGGTGTTTTGCTGTTCATAATCAGAGTTCTCCCAAACTGATTTCTGAATTCTTTTTCTCTTTGATCTCATGAATGATATAGTATGCTTTTTATAAACAATGTTTCCATACTAATAATACTTTTTCCCTTATTTTTTTTTTTTTTTTTAGGTTTGTAAAGTTACCACAAAGAACCCATTATTCTTTTTTATTTTTTTTCTAGTGATTATTTTTTAATTTTTAGATAAAGTTAACCCAAAGCACCGTTTTTGTTTATGTATATTTTTTTTTTTCAAGACTTACCACTTGAACATTCTTAACATTAGTAATGTATTTTTGGTGTGTTTTTTTAAAACTCAATGAGATTGTTGTCCCTTGTTAATTTAACATTGTGTGTAAAATCAATGATTTAAAAGAAAACACATAAAGTCTTTTGCTAAACTCAAAAAAGATCCATTTATTCATGGTCAAAATAAAATAAAGAGGAAGTCAACGCTGGAAAAAGTCGGTGTACAAGAAAATTGGGATCTTGAGGAGTCCATATAAGAGGGAGCACAATCTGGTCCAAGAATCCCAGAGATCAACAGCACCAGCAGATGATCTAGATGTCCCCAGACTGTGGTCCTACAACAGCCTGCGTCTTCTGTCAGACCAGACTGAACCCAGGTCATCACTTTCTTCTCTTCCCTGCAGCCTTTCCTCCACGCTGCCCTGCAGCCTTCCCTGCAGCCTTCCCTGCAGCCTTCCCTGTAGCCTTCCCTGTAGCCTTCTTTTGAGGCTGTGGCTCTGGTGTTTCAGTTGTGGCAGGAGGAGGAGGAGGAGGAGGAGGAGGAGGAGGAGGAGGAGGAGGGGGGGGGGCTGCCTCATGTAGTTGGGTGTTTTTGGTTAGCGTGCCCTGCAGCCCCTTATGGATTGTTTCCCCAAATAGGCGCTCACAAATGAGGCGCTGCTCCCAATCCATCTGAAGAAGCCTGCTGGCTAAGTAGCAGCCATAGGCTTCTTCCGCTTCGGGGGGGCTTGTTAAAAAATGGGTGGCCTGTTGCATGAGGCGCAGGGACGCGTCCTGTGTGACCATCCCCTTCCTGGCCCTTTTTTTGGGAAGGTGGAGGGGAGGCACTTGGGATTGGGTGAGGCTCCTACTGGGCCCAGCCACCTCACTTGGCCCAGCCACCTCACTTGGCCCAGCCACCTCACTGGGAGCAGCCACCTCCTGCCTGACACTGGGCCCAGCCTCCTCCAGGATGATGGTGAATCCGGCCTCCTCCAGGCTGTCCATGGGCCCGGTCTCCTCCTGCCTGCCACTTTCCCCACATTCCTCCTGGATGGACTCATCCTGTGTATAAAAAAAGGACAATAGTTTTAGTTTCTTTTTTTGGGTTCATCAATGACACACAGTTTGCTTCTCATGACTAGCAAATTCAATGTGAATACATCTCTTTAATAAAAGAGTCTAATCAGACACCCTAATTATTTCAAGCAGGTGCCAAACATATTTAGTCACTACTATCATTTGATATGTATACACAATTTGGAGTGCTAAATTATTTGAGACAATTATAACATCCAGTTAACATCATTAATATTAGTACAGTAAATATTTGTTAAAATAATTTACCTGACTCCAGATGGTCATATCCGGTTCATCCAGGATGGAAGACCCAGCTTGCTCCTCATCAGCCTCTGCTGGGGTGGAGGGAAGGGTGGAGGGAAGGGTGGAGGGAAGGGTGGAGGGAAGGGTTGAAAGTGATGCCCTGGCTTCATTCTGGTCATCAAGAAAACGGAGTTGATTGTAGTACCACAGCCTGGGTACATAAACATCATCTGCTGATGCTCCTGATCTCCTTGATTCCTGGATCTTCCTATGCTCCCTTTTATACATGTTCCTCAAGACCCCAATTTTCTTGAGCACTGTCTCCATTGTTGCTCCCGGGATGGTCTCCTGGACAAAGGACAGAAGTCTCTCCAGCGTTGACTTCCTCACATGCTTGGCATAATACTGAGGGTGTTTCACCTCCCACAAATTCCTCATCTCTCGATACTTTGAAATAAAAGAAGTAAGGAACTCTGGATCCTTCAATAGGGGATTCATTATATCTGGAAAAGAGAAAGTCACAAGACCAAAAAAACTTATTATATGTTTCTGCTAACCCCTCATCATCTTCTCCCTATGTAGGCCTCATCAATCTATCAAGCCATATAGGCCGCTTGCTACAAAGTCATGACCATAAACCCCCCCCAAAAAAAATATATATCTCAAATTACCTTCGTTTTGGAACGTCCTGGTCCACTATCACCTACGCACAGAACGTACGTACGACACGCGCGAAAGGCCCTCCTTTATACACTACGCATGTGTGAAACTCCGCCTGCGTCGCCCGCCCCTGACGTTCGAAATGAACTCATGTTCTCCGCCCCCTAATTTGACGCACAGAACGTACGTACGACACGCGCGAAAGGCCCTCCTTTATACACTACGCATGTGTGAAACTCCGCCTGCGTCGCCCGCCCCTGACGTTCGAAATGAACTCA
Source organism: Lithobates clamitans (assembly GCA_037952925.1). Lineage (NCBI taxonomy): Eukaryota > Metazoa > Chordata > Amphibia > Anura > Ranidae > Lithobates > Lithobates clamitans. Next base: position 482,696 of record JBBGZY010000208.1, on the reverse strand, counting down.
TGTTCTCCGCCCCCTAATTTGACGCACAGAACGTACGTACGACACGCGCGAAAGGCCCTCCTTTATACACTACGCATGTGTGAAACTCCGCCTGCGTCGCCCGCCCCTGACGTTCGAAATGAACTCATGTTCTCCGCCCCTTTTTTGTTACGGCGCGTAGTGGAGTTAAAGAATGGCGGAGACACCTGAAATGTTG